>JAQFXP010004000.1:0-11395 GCA_034693685.1 Belba bartosi | reverse complement strand
CCAATTTTGATATTACCGTTTTCGATATTACCGTTTTCGATATTACCAATTTTGATATTACCGTTTTCGATATTACCGTTTTTAGTATCTACTTTACAAACTTACTTTCCAACTCAACTCAATTATAAAATAAATGTAATTTGTGACTCTTCCATTATAAGAGTTGAACGTTATGTCAAAAGCGCGCTACAAGAGTGGGGCTTTCTTACTATACTCATTGAGCTAATTAACTTGTACCCCTATACTTAGTGCGTATTTATTGTCGTTGTCTGGGAGGCCAGCGGCTCAGCCGCTCGGGTCGCTGGCCGTCGCCTGAGCTTGTGCTCGCTTCTGGTGTTTTAGCCTGGTGTGTGTCGGGTCTAAATACCACAATATTATTATATTTTAAAATAATATTAGCGGCAATTAATATAATAATAAAACAATATAATTATAATAATAACAGAATATAATTAATATAAAATATTGAGAATAATTAAAATTTCCTAAAAATATTAAAGCAAAAGTTTGTCATCTAACATATATAAATAATAAATTATAAAATCGAATTTTTGTAAAATTAATTAATGAAAATGTTTTAAATAAAAATATTCTTAAAGATACGTCTAATAAATTATTAATTAGGTCACAAAACTATATTAAATAATTTAGTATTATTTAATGACATTATGATGGTAAAAAACTGTTATATTAATTAATTAAATTATAATTTTTTTATTAAAACATAAATTCTAATGCTTGTTGCTAAGATATTATATTAATTCAAATAGATATTTTAATTGAATATTTTTAAATAAATAACTTTTGCATATTATATATCACAAATTAAACAGTATTAAATTATTCACTTGTAACTTTTTTAGTTAATATTAATTAATTTAATATTTTTAATTAATTAATTTTTTAATTTTGTAGATAATTTTATATAATATAAAATGAAAACTACAAATAAAATCAAAACATTTGATCCAAACAAATGTTTGCCACAGAATCTGATTATCAAATCCGCTTCAACTGAATTATATCGAATCGGTTTGTGTCTGAATAGAGCCAACGATGACATCAGTTCTGTTCAGAGAAGAACTTTAATACATAAACCTATTCTCATATTCATTACACAAATTATGTTTTTATTTAAATATATTATTATAATATTAATTAAAAATGATAACTCGTATACATTAAAAATATTTGGAGACTTTGGACACTATTTTGGAATACGATATCAATTGTGTGTTTGTATATATCTTGCTGAAATTTTATCTATTGTTTCCCAAATAGTTTATTACTATAACTATAGAAATGGTATAAAACCGACATTTCTTGCAGTGTTTGAAATGATGTCGGGTTTGCGTTCGCCTATAAGTGTTGGACTTTCGGATCAAACATTAATTCAGAATTTAATTAAAAAAACAAATATTTTATTAAAACTTGCAAAATTTAATAATGAAAAAATTATTCCTTTAATATTTTTTTTACTTATTTTAATACCATATATTATGCATTGCACATTATACGAAACAATTGTTTTTGGTATTTTCAACACCTTACAATTTATGTTAGCTGTTTACCATATATTCAATTTGATTATTTACCAAGTTATTTATTTTTGTTTATTATGTTATTACTTAAAAAGTAAATTAATATTAATTAACATAACAGCCAAAAATAGAAACTTTATATTAAATAAAAATTACTTTTATTTAATTAATTCAATTTATGCCGAAATAAATGAATATAATGCGACGTTTTGGTCAAAATTCTTATTACTATTTTGGATAATTATTGGAAACATTTCTATATTTGTTTTAACAGTTTTAATTTATCCAATCCAAATTAATTTTATAATTAAATTAATATTAATTTATTCCTATATCATTGTTACGGCAATATTTCTATTCGTAATATTTATGGCTTCGTCAGTCAATTCGGAAGCGAATAAATTGTATAAAATATTAAATTATTTATATGTTTTCAGATTTGTAAATATACAGAGAAGAAATGTTCAAATAATTTTAAAATTCAAAGTTAGTAATACAATTTAAAATATTTATTTTAAATTAATCATGTTTAATTATATATTACAGTTGCAATCAATGATAGAACGAATAGCTCTAAAAAGAGTTGGATTTTCGTGTTATTTCTTGTTTACTATTAATTATTTTCATTGCTATGAAGTAAGATATTTGAAATTAATTATATCAATATATAATATTATATAATAACTTTTATTTATTAACAGGTAATTGTAATGTTTTCGGTACTATTTCTTAAAATATCAGAAATGTTTTGGTTTTATTAATTATTAATTTAATAAACTGTTTGTAAACCATAATAATTTTAATAATAGCATTATTTTAAATATATATTTTAAGAGTGTTTATTTATTTGCAGTAAACAAATCGATTAATGCTTTTTTGTAATATTTTAATAATTAATATAAATTAAAATTAATGTATTTTAAAAATATTTATATTTGTATTTTTATCTGGTTTTTTTAATTATTTATTTAAGCAAAATATTTTATTCTTATTAAATTTTAAATTATATTCAATTTAAGAATTAGTTTATTTAATTCTAAACATGATTTCCTTTAACTAGTGTTTCAGTGTATTGAATCTATAGCTAATGATAACAATCCCTATCCAGGCATCAATACCTCTGATATCAACATTCGAATAATTTGAGTTAAGTCTGAACCCATAAATAACACATTGAATACACATTACAAGCATTCGCTAAAAAGGCGTTTAGTTTTCAGACTATATAGAAGTCGATTGAAAATTGAAATAAATTTTACGATTTTTATCAATAAATCAAACCTAAATCAGAAATAAATACAGTTTTTACTCAATAAGTATATTGTATTAATAAACAAGACCAGAAATACAAGTTTTATAAAAAAAAATGGCGATATGTTATCCGTTAAACTATACTAATGTCGGCGCGTCGTTTAAATTGATATTTAATTAATAAACAAAATATAATCAATTAAATCAAAAACTAATTCTTTATTAAATATTTGATTCGTATAAATTATTAAATTAATTTATTTTATAATTTACAAAAATATTTCCTTTAATTGTTGTTAACAAATTTTTCTTAAAATTAACATTTACAATAATCTTAAATTTATATTAAAATTTTAGTATTGATATTTATTTATTTAATGAATATATTATAATTATATTTTTATTTATAATTTTAAATAATTTATTTATAATATAAGAATAATATTTGTGCCATTATTTTGGTCATCCCTTTGATATCTTCGGTGACAAAAGGCTCAATCGGTAAGACCTAACGAGTCTTACAGTTATGATCTGTTACATCACTATTGGGTTCACTCTCGGGACCTTCTCTATACTAAAGCCATAAATATATAAAATTTTTAATATGTTTTATTTAAAATGAATTTAAAACTCGTCTTGATTGTATAGCTCTTTTCTTTTGTAAAATAATTGGATTAATATTTAAATTCATATTTTTTATTTTAATTTTATTATTTATAATATTTTGATAATAATTATTAATTTTTTTAAACATAATGAGACAAATGTCTGAAAACTGTAGAATTGAAAAACCAAACCATAGGCTGAGAATCGATGAATTGAGACACAAATACTCTTCGAAATACATTTTTGGGTTTATTTCGTATATTAATGTGAGATGTCTTGAAAATTGAACATAAATTGCAAAATTATTTTTATCTAAAATATATGCTAAGTTTTTATTCGTGGAAGTTTTAAAATATTCTCTATAACATTCAGTTTTATGTTTACAAAATTTATAGCAATATTCAGTAATATTTGTCGGAAAAAAATTTGCATGATCTTCAAATTTTAGCATGCTATCTAAATTGTAACAAATTAAATTATAGGGATAAACTTTGTTTAAATTGATATAATTATCAATTTCACATTTTCTTATACATTCATATCTGGTTCGTTTTACGAAACAAATACTATTAAAAGGTTTGAATTTATTTCGACTATATTTTTAGTGTATGTAATCAAAAATGTTTTAGATTTCAAAAATTCGATATTAATTAAATTTTCTAAATGATGTAAATAATTATAAATATTTCTAGAATGTATCTGCGCAAATATTAAATTATTTTTAATTAATTCTTCATAGTTGATATTAATTTGTACTATATAAATAAATTTGTTGTCCAATCGGTATCTGTCGTCCGGTTCGCCATTTAATTGAGAAAATATTGTAAAACAAAATATATCTCCGCTTAAGGATAGGCTATAATTAGCAATCGATTCACAATCAATAGTTTTTATTTCATTTGTACTTGCTTGAATTATATTACATTCAAACAATTTTTTTAATAAATTCAACATTTCAAATTGTTCTTTAATAGTAAAATTATTTATGTTATTAATATGGTAATTTTTAAAATTATTATTAATATTATTATTAAATAATAACTTTTTCTCGAAACAGAGACTAATAGCCGGGAATGATATATTGGTTTCAAACCTAACATTAGTAGTCGTTTCGTACGAAAAGTATATTTCATTTATTTTATATAATTGATAAACACATCCTATAATACAAATTATTCGAATTAAAATCTTATATTCAAATGAAGTTTTCATCATCAAAAAATTAACTTTGATTGAAACAATCTAAATAATTTATTTAATTTAACAATATTATATACATTTTGTTATTTTACTAATATAACTATTATTTAAACATTTATTTCGATTTTATTATACAGTATATGAAAACATAATTCTAAATAATATTTATTAAGTGACTAATCTATTAATGTTTTACTGCACTAATCAATAAATATATATAGATCAATTGTTTTTATAATTATTTTGTTTTCTAATATATTTTATAAATTATTAGTAATATTAGTAATTTATCAATTATTTATTATTAAATATTAACAAAACAAAAATATATTTATTTAAACGTAAACAAAAAATCAATACAATAATTTTATATTGCTAAATTATTAAAATAACAATAATTAATATTAAATAATATATTGCGTAAACTTGCATAAACTCTAGAAAAAAATTTATAAAATTAATATTTTTGATTAAAGGCAACTCGATAAGAAAAATTTTATTAAATCTTTAAATAATTGTTAATAAAAATATAATAATATGCACAAAAAAACCTATAAAATAGCTATTATTTAAAAATTTTGATTTATATTTTATTTTAAAACAAGCAAAAAAATATGCTAAATAATTAAAAAAATATTTGTTTTGCAGTTATAAAATTGCGTTTTTAGCAAAGATGCAAGTTTTCAAAAAATTAGAAATTTGTTTACAAACATTAAACCATTAACAATTTATTTCAAAATTGTATTTAATTAATTGGGGTTTGGATAAAAATTTATCTTAAATTTAGTATAAAATTTTCAAAATTTATTTAAACAAATAACTTTAAATCTTGTAAATTTTTATAATTTATAAATAAAATTTTTTTTAATTTAATTGTTTAAAAATAAAATCTAAAAAATTTATATCAATTTTTCATATACTTGGAATAATATTAAATAAAATAAATTACATTTTGCCAAACAATTTAAATGATTTAATAAATTTTTTACGATTAAATTAGATTATTTATTAATGGCATATCAATTATTTTCTAAACTATTTTAATTTAATAAAAAAATATTAAAATTAACAAAATATCAAATTAAAATTACTCTTAATTTATAAAGGTCTATTTTAATATATCAAATTCACTTAACTAAATTTAAATTAATGTAATTTTAAATAAAAATTTCTGTTAATAAATTAATATAAATTACATTAAAATGTATTGTAATACTGTGTGTATATTTTATACTCAATATGCACTTAATTCAATATCAAACAAATAACGCATTGCATTATAACCACAAACCCCATTATAATAAAAACAATCTATTTAAATTATATATATAATTTTATTTACAAAATAAATATATGTTTCACAACAAGATAAAAATTTACATAATTTAAACACAATTAATGCAATAAATTATAAAATTATACCAATTATTTGTTTTACTAATCTTATGGTTACAGTCCAGCCTGCGTATAACGAACGAACATCTTGGTTTTGTTAAATCCGTTTGCTATAAGTGGGATGACATTTAATGTACTGTAAAAAAATATTTAAAAAATTAACTTAATAATTTGTATTTTGTTTATTTATTAAAATATAAGTTTAATAATAAATTTTATATGATGTTGCATAATTATAAAATAAAAGTGTATTTCACAATTGGAAATAAATTTCAATGCAGACATTAATCACTCATTTTGATTTTATTATATAATAACGTTTTAATAGCGTCAAATCTAGTAATAACAAATATCAGAGATTGAGCAAGTTGGCCGATCTAGTTAAGTGATTATGGAATCATGGAAGGAATTTTTTTTTTAAAAAACTCAAAAAACCCATATATCTATGAATGTTTACGCAATTTAACTGGATATAAATCGGATTCTGCTTAAATTTAGTTAATATAAATAAATTTATACCGGATCTAGCACTAAGAAAATATTTTGCAAATTTTGGTTAAAATACCTAAATATTTTGCCGGCCGTCTAAAAAAATTCAGGAAATACCTTTTTTCAAACCAGATTTTATATGGTGATAAATGCTAATTTTCAAAATCAGGAAAATTTTTTTTTAATTCCCATCTCAATTTCTGACAAAAAATATTGTTTTTAATAAGTTTTAAAACTAACATAAGGTTTAAATCATTTCTTTATTTGTTTGTAGCATACATGTCCGATACATGTGCTAGGACAATAATTTAATAAACAATATTAAGTTAAAATATTAAATTTTTAAACTGATTAATATGAGTAATAAATATATAGTAAAATATTTACATTTTATTTAAATCGTATTTATTAATTTTAGTAAAATTATTGAGTAAACTTTAAATTAAATTAAATAAAATAATGTTTATTAATTTTTGTTAATAAAAAATCTCAAACAATTAGTAATGGCAAACCCAATCTATATCCGATTAATCTTCATATCTTATAATGCAATTGTTGTCAAAATATTTTTCACTCGTTTGACTGCTATTGGCGTTGAGTTCATAAGTAATAACAAATATTATATATAAATATATCAGTATAAGTGAATTATTTTAAAAATTGTTTTGGAACAGGTTTTTTATTATAATGTTTATTCTTAAAAATTTTAATATTAATGTTTGCGTTTATAATAGTTTGATAATAAATTTTCACTTTTTTGAATATAATAAGACAAATGTCTGAAAACATTAGAATTGAAAAACCAAACCATAGGCTGAGAATCGATGAGTTGAGACACAAATACTCTTCGAAATACATTTTTGGGTATATTTCGTATAAAGTTGTCGGATATGAAGGAAATTTTAAATTAATCTGATATATAGCTCTATTAATTGTAAATGGCACAACTCTATCTATATTTACAATAAAATACTCTCGATAACATTCTATTTTGTTTTTACAAATATAATTGCAACTATTAGTAATATTTGTATCTAAATTTTCATCTTTAAAACTAAATTTTAAACTGCTATTTATATTGTGATTAAAATAGTCAAATGGATTTAAATTGTACTTGCTAATATAATTATTTATTTTACATTTATTTATATATTCATCTTTGGTTTGATTTTTAAAACATGTTCGATTATTTGGTATAAATTTATAATTTACAATTGTTTTTTGATATTTAATCATTGCCAAACTTGTTTTCGAAAAACTAATTTTTAACATATCATCTATAGCTTGTTTATATAATAAACGATTTCTTTCGTGTATTTGAATATATACTGAATTTCCTCTAAAAAGTGTTTTGTTTTTAATCCGTATTTCCACCGAATTTTTAAATTGGTTTTCCAATCGGTATCTGTCGTCCGGTTTGCCATTTAATTGAGAAAATATTGTAAAACAATATTTCCAACCGTTTATATATTTGGTATAATTTGCAATCGATTCACAATCTGTTCCTTTATTTTCTTCTAAATTATTACTTTTCAAATAACAGTTAAATATAAGTTTTGGTGAACTTAAGCCTTGATATTGTTCACTTATTGATAAATTTTTCATATAATTTTTAATTCTTCCTGTATAATTTATAAATTTAATTTTGTTTTTATCAAAAAGTATATATTTTTCAAAGCAAACACTAATAGCCGGCAATGATATATCGGTTTCAAACCTAACATTAGTAGTCGTTTCGTACAAAAAGTATATTTTATTTATTTTATATAATTGAAAAACACATCCAATAATACAAATCGTACTTGTAAACATTTTATAATTAAATATATCTCCCATTGTTAATTTTAACTTAGATTTACAACGTTTGATGATTTTACGTTTTAATTAATTATTAACCTAATTTGATTTAATATTTTTAATTAAAAAACAGTAATAATTTGCACAGCTTAAAATAGCTACATTTAATTTATATTGAATTTCTCGAAACTGCATATTTAAAAATTTAAAACAATTTTTAATTTCTAAGAAATTTTGTAAATTATTTTATAGAAAAAAATGCAATGTTAAAATCTACAGTATTTATACAATTTTATTAAATTAAAATATAATTTTATCATTTTAAATATTTCAATTTATTTATTTTGTATATTTTAAACGTTTCTACTATAATTTATATATATACCGCACCTAAATTATATATATATTAATATTAACCACACCTAAACTATATATAAACCGCACCTAAACTATATATAAACCGCACCTAAACTATATATAAACCGCACCTAAACTATATACAGCCGTTCTCAAAACTAATTTTAGAGGTTTATATATATATATATATATAAACCACATCTAATCTATATATAAACCGCACCTAAACTATATACAGCCGTTCTCAAAAATAATTTTAGAGGTTTATATATATATATATATATATATATATATAAACCACATCTAAACTATATATTAACCGCACCTAAACTATATATAAACCGCACCTAAACTATATATCTTACAATATAATGCATAAAAATTAAAAAATAAATTAAAAAATATAATAAAATTTTAAATATATTATTGATTGTTAAGCTAAACATTTTATATTTCAAAACAATCATAATTACACAGTCTATCAAATGTTAATTTACAAATATTTAAAAATGTTATAAATTGGTAAGTTAATCTGACTAAATAAAATTATATTTTTAAAAAATTTAATTTTTATATTACAAGTATTTTATCAAATATATTTAAGAATAAATAAAATAAAAACCATTTAGCATAAAACACAAATAACTTGTAAAACAGAAAATACAAACAAAAAACTTTAAATTATCAAAATGATTTAATAATTAGGCTAGAAGTTGGTAATTTTTAAACATTTATTTCAAATAAAAAATTTAAAAATGCAACAATTTGGTTTTAATATATAATATTTATTTTAAATTAAATTACCGCAAATAATAAATTGTATACTAATGTCAATCATCAATAAATTTGAAAAAATTAATAAAATATAAAATGGATTCTAAATTAATTAATTAAATTCAATTGTAAAATTTATAAATAATTGTTTAAAATCTTAAAACAATTAAATTATTATTTGTATTAATTATTTAAATATAATCATAAATAAATTATTTTCTTAAGTATTTTAAGAAAACTTAATTAAATAAAAATAATGCTCCTGTTAAATTATACACAAAAATTAATCAAATTAATATCTAAATTTTTTAAATGTAGCTGGCACATCTCTATTTATTTTTACGACAAAATACTTTTAATAACATTTTATTTTGTGCTTCAAAATATTATTATAACTTTTAAAACAATTTGTATATTAATTTTTTAATTTATAATTAAAATTTAAACTATAATTAATATTATGGTTAAAATATTGATATGTATTAAATTAAAATTTTTACAAAGATTTTAGTTTTACATGTATTAACAAAGACCATGTCCGAAGATTAATTTTAATGTTTTAAAATTTAATACTAATATTCTCACAATGATATGTAATCTACTCAATAACAGTTTACATAAAAAAATATTTTAAAAACAATAAACAACATTGCTGAAGACTGTATTTTATTCTCAAATTTTAAACTTAATTTACAAACAAACTAAATGAGATATTTTAATTATTTTTTTGCTATCACATAACTATGTTAAGACGGAATTAAAAATTAAATAAAATATTTATATAAACAATTATATTCTTACTGAAAATGACATTTAAATTATATAAACACGATTTTCAGATTGTTATATTAAAGTACTCAGATATAAAGTAGGGTCTTTTTAAATACTGTTTTAATTTAGAACAATTTAATTAAAAGAAACTTTTGAGTACTTTAATATAACAATCTGAAAATCGTGTTTATATTATTTAAATGTCATTTTCCGTTAGAATATAATTGTTTATATAAATAGTTAATTTAATTATTAATTCTGTTTTAATTACTGTATGTGATAGCGAAAAAATAATTAAAATATCTCATTTAGTTTTTCTGCAAATTAAGTATGAAATTCATAAACTGTAAGAAGATATTGTATTTATTTAAATGTGCATAACTCTTTAAATAATAAAATTAGAAAAATATTTTTTGCATATTATACTATTATATTATATAAATTAATCATGATTAAAATGATTTTAAAAAATAAACATAATTCTCAATCTTCCGCCATGGTCTTTATCTTTGGTTTGAATTTTAAAACATGTTTGCTTCAATCATATAATTTAAAACAAAACTAAACTTGTGTTTTTATTATATAAGTTTAAATTTTATTAAAAATTTTAAATTAAAACATAAAATTGCTATAAACTTAATATGCATAAAATGTTGAGTTTAATATTTAATTTAATTTTTAATATATCTGCAGATATGTTTTTAAAATAAAAAATATTCTTTTGAGTATTTTAACAAAAACGACTGTAAATGTGAAATAATATGATTTTAAAAATATATAGCTTGTGTTCTAATTATTTAGACAATAATATAAATATCCAAACTTGCTAATAGATAACTATATTAGTTTATAAGATTTTTGAAAATATAGCATTGTTTAAAAAAAATAATAAATCTTATATATATATAAATCTCTGTAAGATTTTTGGATGAACAGGTCTTTTGTTATGTTGTATTTTATAAACAATTTTAATATTTATGTTGTTCTTAATGTTTGTGTTAAAAATATTTTGATAATAATTATTCACTTTTTTGAACAAAATAAGACAAATGTCTGAAAACATTAAAATCGAAAAACCAAACCATAGGCTGAGAATCGATGAACTGAGACATAAATACTCTTCTAAATGCATTTTTCGGTTTATTTCATACAGAGTTGTGGGATATTCAGGAAATTTTAAATCAATCTGAAATACACTTTTGTTAGCTTGAGCA
>JAQFXP010003999.1:0-11395 GCA_034693685.1 Belba bartosi | reverse complement strand
AATAATTAAGTATGGGGTAAATATTAGGCTGAATATGGGGCTAAATGGCTAAATATATGGCTAAATGACTAAGTATGAGGCTAAGTAGGGATGATTATGGGGATAAATATGGGTTTGAATAATTAAATATTTTTTCTATTAATGCTTGATGCGCCTAGCCAATCAGAGAGCAGCAGTTCAGTGTCGACGAGTTTGCTCTGCGCTCTGATTGGTCTAAATGTTGGAAAAACCTATCTATATTATTTACATGTTATTTGCGTAGAATCAACAAAAATCAGCAAATAATTAGAGTATAAAAGCAAACAATTTTATTAAAATGTATCACAATAAACTTTGAAGTGTTTGGTAAAGTTGTTGATAATAATAATAATAATTTCAATCTAAAACTATCAATTGGTTTATTAGAATTTATTTCATCGAAAAAAGAATTAAATAATAAATTAGTTGAGATTTATAATATACTTTTAAAACAATATATAAATAATTATAATCCACCTTTAAAGAACGATAAAATGCATTTGTGCATTGTAAATTAGAAATATAATCTTTAAACTATAATATAGATTAAGGTGTCATAACCGGTTTTAGTGAATAAAGGGGCGTGGCCTAAATATGTTAAAGCAATTAAACTGTTTTATTATAAATTATCTCCTAGTCATCTTATACTATTTAGTTAGTGGAAATCAACCTCCTAAAGTTACCGTATACTACTATTTTATTAAAGGGAATCAACCTCCTAGACTCGCTGTATACTACTTTATTGTTAGGGAGAATCAACCTCCTAGAGTCACCGTATACTACTTTATTGTTAGGGAGAATCAACCTCCTAGAGTCACCGTATACTATTTTTAATTAGGGGAAATCAACCGCCTAGAGTCGCAGTATACTACTATATTGTTAAGGGGAAACAACCTCCTGGAGTCACCTTATACTACTATTAAAATTTACTATAGTCACCTAATACTGCTAATCAAAACCGGTTTTGACTTTTAAGTTTTCAAAACCGGTTTGAGTAGTGGGAGTGAGCGTGGAAAAAATGTAAATTTTAATCCTAATTTGGGTATTAATTATATGGTTTAAATGAGATTCAATATTAAGGGAGTATAAGGGGGTGTAATGGGGGTAAAATTCTATAATTTAATTAATTATATAATTAATAATAATATATTTAATAATAATATATAGTATATCCTGAGACAATAAGAGGCATAATACGTGATTTGTATGCAAGTCACGTACACAGAGTGATGTTTGTTTACATTTTACAAGGTCATTGAGTTTGTTTACATTTTACAAGGTCATTAAGGCGTGTTTGTTGACAAAATTAATGTAAATATTATTATTTACATTTTATGAATAAATTAACGGGTTTATAACCGCGTCTCTCCTTCTTATGTATACATAGTTTGTGGCTAAACCGGTCGTACACTACCAATTAACGGCGGTTGGTAAGCAGCCCGTGGTCGTCTTGCCCCATCCAAACCCTATTTAACTTATGAAAAAAAATTAGCTCGGACGGGGTTTGAACCCACTACCTGTTTGTTAAGTAAGATTTAACTGCAGTCGGACGGCTTGACCACTGCGCCAGACTGTCAGTTGACGAGCATTGCCGTCACTACCGGTGCTCTCGATCCGTATCGGTGTTTTTGTCAACTCTGCCTTCAGATCCATCTAAACGTCGTTTTGATCGCAACTCAACACTTACCCGATATGATCGATGGAATCGCTCTCTTCTCACGTCTAATCTTTATGCTCGGCCTCCCTGTGCTTTCAAAGCAAACTACTTTATATAGGTGTATGTTTAAATCAAATGCAAATTCGATATTTGAATTAACATTGAATTAATTACAGACAATTTATTTAGGATTGCAAAACAATTTAATTTGAATAAACAGCTGAACTCAATTCTTTTGCATATATTTAATTAGTTAAAAATTACGACATATTTTTTAATCAATTTACTGTCATTTACAACATGTACATTTTTAAGTTAAAATGTATTTAATTTTTAACTATTTTCTAAACGCTGCTATATATAAATTTAAATAAAAACAATAAATAATTTTAATTATATCAAATAATATACAAATTATAAAAAAATAAAAATATAATTAATTTCAAACAAAAATATCTAAATATTGATTATATCTTGTGTTAGTTTCAAGATCATTATAAACTGGTATTTCATAATAAGGTAAATCATAATTATATCTATCATTCAAGTTATTAACACTTACATCATCATATTTCTCCTCGTTGGTTTTGATATTTAATTTTCTTTTAAATGTGACTGTATAAATTATAAATCCAATTATTACGACAATAGCTATAACCACAACAGTTAACAATGAGATTATAATTATTATGGAATTTGAACTTTTAGTTTCGAAATTATTATTTATTCTGTCTGTAATGACACAAATTGTTTTTCTATCAATTGGCAAACCAACCCATTTACTATAATTACAATAAATGCTATCTTGTCCATTTAATACAAATTGTGTCGTATTATCAGTAATCGCATTCTCATCGCATGTGATGTTTGCGTACATTCCGTTCGGAACAAAAACTTCATTATTAGAGTTCAAAAGTTTTGAATTATATATAATTTTTAAATAAGAATTTAATTTGATTTTATCCATTGGTTTACAATATGAGTTGGGTATGCATTTCGGAAATTTATTCGGCCATCTACCTTGATTACATCTATTTCTTATTTTATCATAATTAGTGTAATTACTATTTATACATTTAAAATGTTCATAATAACTATTTGGAATACTTTTTGTAAAAGTCATCGTTAATGGAATGTCGGGTTCACCGCAGCTATGGTTAGAATAATAGACTATTATTTCGCAGACGTATAATAATAGTGAATTAAAATGTGGGCTAAATTCAGAAGTTTTAGTCACTTCAATAAACATTTTAAGTTTGTTAACTGTTTGGATATAATACGATTGGCAATAATACACAATATTCAAATAATTGTCATTCAAATTATTATCTTCGTCCAAGTGATTAACACTAATTTGTTGACAAAAACTAATTGTAAGAGTATTAAACTTAAATTCATTATTAATCCAAAGTTGGCGTAAATTATTTGCATAAAATTTTATGCAAATATAATCAACAATAAGTGGTTTTGAAAATATTGGTGTAAAATATAATGATTTGTAATAATCTTTTTTTAGCACGATCCCATTCCATACAATTTTTGGTGGTTTTTCAATTGGTGTAAATAAATAAAATATATTATCTCGTTTAACCGAAATTTGTTTTATTTTATATTGTCTAGTTAAATTTAAATCATATGAAATGACTACTTTATCATAATAAAGAATAAATGTTGAGTTGTTATTTGGAGTAGCTGGTAAATTTTAATTTTATATTAAATTATCTGTATTACAATTTATATAATAATTAAAATAAAAAAAATTAATAAATACCACAAAAAGGAGCACTTCCCGTCCAATAGCCGTAATAACATTCGCGTACGTTATCTCCAATTAAATAATTTTTCTTATCTTCGCATTCGTAACGAAATTTCGTGTTTTGTCTAAAAAATCCCATATTTTCCGACACATTCTCTCCGACCGAATAGATCCGAATGCCTAACGGTTTGGCTATTGATCCGCAATAGCAGTGTTTGAGAGACATGTCGTAGCAATTCTGTTGTAACCTAGCCACTATTTTGAATTATAAAAATTTTATATTAAATAATACAAATTTTTAAAATCTTACTTTTAAACTCTTCTAACTTTATATTTGACAATAAGTCATCCAAATAAGTATTTAATTTTATTGTTGGCAGTACAAGGTTTATCAATAGTAAACATTTTATTAAAAACATTTCAATTATTTAATTTTTTTTAAATTAAAGTTAAAAATTTTAATTTAAAATAACATTCTTAAATGATATTATTATTTTAATTCTTAGACATTAATAGTTTTTTGTATTTTAATATAAACTTTTATAATACTATTTATATTAAACAGAAATATTTTTACATCGTTATAATTCAACATTCTTATATTAAGTAAATGTAGTTTAAATCAGTTTAAGACTTAAATGTTTATAAACAAAACTAAACATTATTACAGATTTTAAAATTGAAAATGCTATTTTATGGCTAACTAATATATATACTTATAGTCGTTAAAAAAGTATATTATTATCATAGTCATCTAATTAACTAATATTTATTCGCATACATTGCGTGTTTAATGACATTTGCAGGAATGTAAAAACCCCAATTAGAATGCACTTTAACCTTGGAAAAACTAAAGGGTTTGATGTATATGTGCGTGTGTACGAGTAAAGTAAAGTCCGAATTAATGCCCCTTTTACGAGTAATTTTGAAGTTATTAGCGCTCAAGTTAAATTATATATATATATTGCTCAATTAATGCGACTTATTACTTATGTATCATTAATAAACAGCATTAAAAATATGTATAATTTAACTTGATAACTTTAACTTGGTAAAAAATTTATGTTTAAATAAACCATAATTCCAGTCCTTAGTAGCTAGCAAAACACGAGAAAAGATTAAAATAGAATAAAATACTATTATTGAAAAAGATGTTAGATAAATAATACTGTAAATGCAAATTTCTAAAGTAAGAAATTTTTTGTTTAATTTTTTAAAATATTTGCATTTAAGTCCGAGTTTGCAGTTTAGGTTTTGTGCTAATTATAAATATAGTAGAATTTTTAAAAACTCCAACTGAGTTACATTTAATCGAACATTTGTTCAAGATAATTAAAATATTTTTTATGAAATATTTGATACAAATAGTGAATAAATCGGAAAACATGAGAAACGAAAATCCAAACCATAGACTGATTAAACTGGCGGTAAATGAGACAAACTCTGAGAAATACATTTTCGGGGAATGGGTTAACACTACTGGCCGTATGAAAGGCGGTAATATAATCAAGATCGAATTATTGATTGAATTTGTGTGAAAACTAGTCAACTCATAGTAATTAAAATAACATTCGTCTTGAGATCCGCACACTTTCATACATTGATAACCGATTTTATGATCCAAATCCGGATTTTGTTTAAATATTGGATTTAAATCAATTACAGATCTATTTGTCTTATTATAGTTGAGATAATTCCCCGGCCATTGACTGGACATCCGTTCCAATCGACTAAACCTACATTTGTTTATACAATCAAAATGTGATTTATGACCCAATCTTATGTAGTCTTTGCAATCGGTTTCGTAAGGTTTGGGCAATCGATTAATTTTTATTTGTTTGTATTTAACACTAAATTTCTTTTTATAAACTTTGTGAAAATTTAAAGTATTTTTAGTAATATAATAGTTAGCCATCGGTTCGTCTCTTGAGTGTAGTATTAAATGAAAATCAGTTATAGATTTGATTGTAATTCCAAATAATTCTCTAAAATATTCTTTAACCCAAAAGTCATTACTAATCAAATAATTATCATTTGATTCGTTATTGAATTGAGAGAAGAATGTAAAACAACTTCTCTTTGCGTCCAATGACTGTATGATCGGAACAATTAGTTCGCAATCAATGCTGAGTTCTGTTGAGTTGATTCCAATCGGTTTCATAACTTTACAGCTCTTCTCGAATATATCATTTGATGTCTTAATTACTTTCAATTGTTCAGCAATTGTTTGATTATTCAAATACTCATTAATTTTATCTTCATCGTTTTTAAAATCATTAATATTTTTCAAATACTTTTCATTCAAAATATATCTCTTTTTCACGCATATAGTGATTGCCGGCAATGAAATGTATTCCTCTTTTTCGTAGTTAACAAAAGTTGTCGTTTTGTATGAGAAGTAAATCTCAAATATTTGAAACATTTGATACAAACAAATGGATAAACAAATAGCAAAAAACAAAAATTTTAGAATTTTATCCATTTATTTTTAATATTAAATATCTAGATCAAGTTAAATTTATATTTTAATTATTTTTATAATTTTTTAAACTGGCAATAATAAAAATAATTCAATTGTTTAAAAAATCTTTAAAAATAAACATTACAACTAAATAATTCAATTTAGAAAATTGTTTTATATTTATTTAATTAAGCAAATACCGGCAACGTAGATTAAAATTATTAATTATTTTAATAATATAACGTTTATTTAATTTATATATCAGATGTAAATTCATTATTTGTTATAATATTTTATTTACAATTTTTTTGTATAAATATGTATTGATTTTACTTTATTAAATAAATATATTTAACTCAATATCATACTGTATTATTTTTATAGATTAAGTAAATAACATTAAGTTTTATATTAAAATTAATTTTTAAGTCTAACTTATTTTACAGTTTATCTCATATAATATTACTAAATTCAACTAGTTTACTTTATTTAGAATTTTAATCGGTTATAGTTATAGATGAGATATGTTTTATAGTTAAAATGCGTTGTTTAACAAATTAATTATGTGTTAAAAATACAAAAACAGTTTATTAATGTTTTAAGCCTTGATCAAGTAGGCCATTTCAGATGTGCTTTTTATTTGTCTACATGTTAAATCAAAAATAAATTTAATTAACAAATATTTTAAATTCTGAAACATGTCTCATCTATGTTTGTGCTAAACCAGCTAATAGTGTGACTTGTTGTACAATAATTTTAAAACAGTTTCTGACATGTGAAATTATACATGCGTTTTGCTGTGAAACTAACTTATTAGTATTTAAACTATAAAGTCCGTAACTTTAAACTCGTACTGGTCTATGCCCTCAGCACTACATAAACTCTAAATTTTTTTGTTGCAATTAGTATGTTTAAACTAACAAGGAATGTTAAGCAAAGCCCAGCCCCCTATTACTAAAAATTTTAATAGGTTAAAAACCTTTCTAATACAAATTATATTTATGAAAAAATTATCGGCGGAAAGTGACAGACAAAATTTTCTGTAGAAAACAAAATATATTTTTTCAAACTGTAAATAATCAATTCTCAAATTTTTAAGATATACTGTATAACCGATTCTATATAAATATGTTAGTAAGACGTTAAATCAGAAAAAGATATTAATTTTGAATAATTAAAAATTTTATTTAATAAAATCATTAAATTTTAAGTTTTAAAACAATTTAAGTTAATTATTAAAGTTTGGGTTTATTTTGTCTTACAAATACATGTACTTATATTTGAGGTAATATTGTACTAGCAAATTAATGTTGTTATACTTGGTGATTTATTTAGCTTATATGAACGCTAAAACTATTTTAAAACTAGGATAACAAACTTTAAGACGAAATTTAAAAATTTATTAATTTATTATAATGTTTAGAATATGTTTTAAAAATATTAATTTTTTTATAAAAATTTTACACAAAAATATTTTTTATTTAATTAAATTAAGTATAAAAATAATTACCGTAAACTCTGTTGTATTGGTCGCGAATTATACATCAAAAAAGTGATCTAGGTTAAAAATATAGACCTGCGACTTATTTAAAAAATTTTTAACAAATTTAAAATTAATTTCAATTTATTTAAAACAAATTCTTATGATTAAAATCCATCGAAATTAGAATCAGAGTCAGTATTAAATGCATTATTGTGCGACTTATACAACAAAATTATTACAATTTTTGTCAATAAATGACCTGCGACTTATACACCAGATCGACTTATAACCCAGATTTTATGGTATTGCAATTAAAAAAAATATTTATAAAATTAATGCAAATATTATTGTTGCTAGCTGAAAAACAAATATAAAATCTTGTTGTTATTATGATTATCTAATGATAAAGTAAAAGAATAATAAAATTAAATATTTTATATACATTATCAGTAAACAGTAGAATAATACCTTGCAACTAATAATACTCAGAAAATTTAGGATAATTATTTGATTGCCATATGTTTGGTGTCGCATATGGTTGATATTCTGCATTCATATCATAGCCATAGTTTGCTTGGTTAAAGTTATTCTGAACCCCGAACGGTTGTCCAGATTGAGAATTGCCATATAATTGATTGTAATATTCACGAGATCTACGTCTCTGACAATTACTTGATCTTATTGTTAGAATTATTACAAATATTGTTACAATTATATTAATAGAAACTATAAACTTGTTAAAAAACATAATAGTTTTGTTATTATATTTTATTGTTTTTAAAATTTGATACAGTTTTTAAAGTATGATAACACAAATTAAATTGTTTTGGTTTCAAATGGTTTGAGTTATATATGTTTAAATAAATATATTTTAGAAGTTATGCCAAGGTTATTGCTAAGAAAAATTTCCAGTTGAATTTTAATTAATTTTTGAAAAATAATTTTACATAATTAATTTTTAAAAAATATACTTTCATTAATTTGACATATTGTTAAGATTGAAAAGATATCATTAAAATTTTAGTGTTAGATTGACCTTGATATAAATATTTTATTTTAACTAAAAAAAATCCCTAAATTTTATATAATTTTTTTCAAATAACTGTTGATATAAATATAATTATACTAATAGTTAAACTTAAAATATTTTTAAAATTATTTTTTATTTATTTAAGTATTAAAAAACTCAAATTTTAGAAAATGATAAAATAACTAATATCTAATCCAATACTAATCAGATTTTTAAATCAAAACGACATTAAAACTATAATTTAAAAAATGTTTCAAGGTAATTGATTTAATTTGTACAAATTAAAACGGTATTTTAAAATAAATATTTTATATTATTTTTGTAATAAATGTATACAAAATTAAACAGACTAAAATAAAAATATAAATTTAAACAATTTAAAAAACCAATACTGTACTTTTATCATTAAATTGTTACAACTTATCTAGATGATTTTTATCTATGATACACTAGAACTTTGATGGCCAACTCAAATTAAAAAATCTAAGATTCTTATTATAATTTGTGTACAATTTTTACAACAAATATTTTTTGAATGAGATTTGTAAATAAATATAATAAACTAAGATAATTAATCAATTAAAAATAAACAATACTGAACAGTATGATCTTAATACATTTTCGAGAAACGATTTATATAATTTTATTAACTAGATCAAAACAGATGTTTTAGAACTTCACTACAAATTTTATAATTATAATATTTTTATATTAAAGTATTAAATATTAAATCATTATTTACTAAAACATAAAATTTTAATTAATTTAAATTTAATTTTTATGCAAATATTAATAATTAAAATAAATTAAATGCAATTTCAATAATTTCATTATAAACAAATTAAATCAAACAGAATTTATTATTTTTTGTCATTTAGCATCTTACATAAAATTGAAAAAATTTCTGTCAAACTTTTATAGAAATATTCACAAATGCCAGCCGGCTTTGGCGTATGGCAAACTTTAATAGAATATATAAAATTGCCAGCCGCCTTCGGCGCCTGGCAATTTTTAATTACAAATCATATAAATGCCAGCCGCCTTCGGCGTCTGGCAAAATTTAATAGAGTATTTAAAATTGCCAGCCGCCTTCGGCGCCTGACAATTTTTAATTACAAATCATATAAATGTAAGCCGCCTTCGGCGTTTGGCAAAATTTAATATAGTATATAAAATTGCCAGCCACCTATGGCGCCTTGCAATTTGTAATAGCAAATAATATAAATGCCAGCCGCCTTCAGCGTTTGGCAAAATTTAATAAAAATCTGTACAATTTTTACAAATATATAATAATTAGAATTTTTTTATTTAGGCAAAAGTTTTATTAGTAAATTACTATTTTATTTTATTAAATTTGGTTTATCTTATTAATATTTTAATTCCCGTGCATTTGATTGTTTGCCTTTTATCATGCGCTCATTTTTAACATTATTAAAACTTTTTCATTTATAAAAATTAGAATCACTTTTATTTAGGCAAATATTTTATTAGTAAATTACTATTTAATTTTATTTAATTTGGTTTATCTTATTAATATTTTAATTTCGGTGCATTTGATTGTTTGCCTTTTATCATGCGCTCATTTTTAACATTATTAAAACTTTTTCATTTATAAAAATTAGAATCACTTTTATTTAGGCAAATATTTTATTAGTAAATTTCTATTTAATTTATTTTATTTAGTTTTTCTAATTAATATTTTTATTTTCGTGCATTTGATTGTTTATCTTCAATCATGCGCTCATTTTCAACATTATTAAAACTTTTTATTTATAAAAATTATAATTTTTTTTTCTTTAAGCAAAAGTATTATTATTAAATTTCTATTTAATTTACTTTCTTTAGTTTATTTTATTTATATTGTAATTCCCGTACATTTGATTGTTTGCCTTTTATCGTGCGTTCATTTTCAAAATTATTAAAACTTTTTCATTTATAAAAATTAGAATTACTTTTATTTAGGCAAAAGTTTTATTAGTAAATTGCTATTTAATTTACTTTAGCAATTTCCGTGCATTTGATTGTTTGCATTTTTTGTGGTTTTATTTTTACCTTTGTTAAAACATTTGTATTTATAAAAATTAGAATTTTCTTAATTTAGGCATATGTTTTATTAGTAAATTTCTATTTAAATTACTTTCTTTAGTTCATCTTATTAATATTTTAATTCCCGTGCATTTATTTGTTTGCTTTTTATCGTGCTTTCATTTTCAACTTTGTTAAAACATTTGTAATTATAAAAATTATAATTTATTTTATTTAGGCAATAGTTTTATTAGTAAATTTATATTTAATTTATTTTCTTTAGTTTATCTTATTCGAAATTTTATTAAATTTCAGCACTTAAAATTGTCGTCAAATTATTAGCAGTCAAATGTCAGCAATCTAAATTAACAATCAAATGTCAGCAATCAAAACCAGCAGTCATATGCCAACAAGCAAATGTCAGCAATCAAAACCAACAGTCATATGCCAACAATCAAATGTCAGTAATCAAAACCAGCAGTCATATGCCAACAAGCAAATGTCAGCAATCAAAACCAACAGTCATATGCCAACAATCAAATGTCAGTAATCAAAACCAGCAGTCATATGCCAACAAGCAAATGTCAGCAATCAAAACCAACAGTCATATGCCAACAATCAAATGTCAGTAATCAAAACCAGCAGTCATATGCCAACAAGCAAATGTCAGCAATCAAAACCAATAGTCATATGCCAACAATCAAATGTCAGTAATCAAAACCAGCAATCATATGCCAACAAGCAAATGTCAGCAATCAAAACCAACAGTCATATGCCAACAAGCAAATGTCAGCAATCAAAACCAACAGTCATATGCCAACAATCAAATGTCAGCAATCAAAACCAACAGTCATATGCCAACAATCAAATGTCAGTAATCAAAACCAGCAGTCATATGCCAACAAGCAAATGTCAGCAATCAAAACCAACAGTCATATGCCAACAATCAAATGTCAGTAATCAAA
>JAQFXP010003998.1:0-11395 GCA_034693685.1 Belba bartosi | reverse complement strand
CCCTGATTTCCCTAGGTTTTTGGCTAAAATTTTGGGGAAAATCCCCACCCTGATCCCCCCCTGGATCGGCCGACCTTCTCAATCCCTGACATTTAGTGCACATAGAAAGTCCTAATTGCTGCATGCTGACTACATGACAAACAATTGTAATGATTAATTGTTAACCAATATATACGTATATACAAGAATAAGAATGTTTGGGAAATATAAGTGGTTATGTTAAGTTATGTTGTATTTCAGTCATATAAAACAGAAAATTATAAATTAGAAGCGGTGTTTATTATAATCCAGCACAAAGGTAAGCAAGAGCATATTTATAAAAAATACTCTAGATTTTGAATATACATATGTTTAATAAGTGAATAATAAGTAATTTGTCAAAAATTCTATGCAAAAAATAAGAGTTTAACCTTAAATAAATTTTAGACCTTAGCCTATTGAATTTAGAACACATTTTATACTATAGGGTATAGGCTGGCAAATTTTAAATAAAGCGCGTTATACTTTTACACACTAGACTTTTTATCTTGTTAATATCAGTAGAGTCATACATAACAATCAGTTCAATTTAACAATATTTTCAACCCATATCTTGTTATTTGCCTATTCTTTCTATTCTCTATTCATTGTAATATTGTATATGAAAAACAATCAAGTTTATTTCAAAACGTAATGCTTTGAAGAACTCAATTTTACTCCGGAGTCACTTTTCGCCGATTAATACTATAGGGTTTAATAAAAAGTTATTATTATATAATATAAATAATAATTAGTAAAATTTCAGCTAAAATCCCCATGATTACCAAATGCCGATTTTTAGTTATAATAAAAACAAATTTTTTTAAAATTTATCAAATAACATTTTTGAATTCTTGCAATATTTTCAAAATAAAGTACAGTTTTTATACCTCTAAACTCTTCTTTAAACCTTATTTACCCTCTAAATTGGCAAATTATTTTGTATATTTTTATTTAAATTTTGCTTGGTTACAATTGCTATCTATTAATTAAAATATTTTAGAATTAAAATGTTTTTAATAATTATTTTGTAATTTTTTTGTTCGTGTATTTTGATTAAAGTATATATACTGTGTTCGACAGCTCTAGCGAAACAGTAACTGCGAAAAATTGCTTTCATTCTAAAATTCTAGCTTGTATTTAAATTTAAAAAAATAGATTTTTATTATTAAAAACCCTAATTTTTTAAAAAGTAAAAAAAATTTAAATTATTTATGGTAAGTTTATAATATAATAACAAACTTTACTGTAGATATTTTAAAATTCAATTTGAAAATTAAATATTTATTAATTGTGTAAATATATTATTAAAAATAAGCAAGTACATATTTAATTTTTTATTTATTTTCTTGTATCTTAATAAAGCAAACATTACTATAATATTGTTTAATTTTAAATTAAAATGTTATTTTAATAAATTATCTATTACAAACATTACTCTTGTTTCTATCATTGCATTTTTATGACATCGATTTAATTAAATATATAAAGATAATTAAGTTAAAGTTAAAATTTAATTTTATAACAAAAAATTTTTAATTAGTTTAATGTTCTATAAAATTCTGCATTTAAAATTTTAAAAATAAATTATTTAAAAAGTTATTAGCATTTTATCTTTTTTGTTTTAATTGACTTATCTGCTAAAATAAGAAAAAACAATAAAAATTCTAAAACAAGTTTGTTTATTTTTGATAATATATACAATTAATAAAAAATTTATTTTTCCCAGTGGAATTTAAAATATTAATAGTAAATTAACTTTTTTTTATCATATTGTAAACATACCATGAACAAATAAAAAAATTTTAGAAAATTATTGTTAATTTTGTATATTAATTATTAAAGGTCTTGTTTATAGCAAATTTTAAAACAAATAATTAAAATATTTTTAATATAAATAAAATATAAAAACTTTTGTGTATTTGAGTTCTATTCACATTTAATTCACTAAACAATCTCTAATACATAGAAAGTTAACGAATGCTTAAAAACAATAAACCCATCAATTATTTGGTTATTTTTCTATTTAATACTCATTATTCTGAAGATAGTTTGTTTATAAGGTTTTTATGTCAATCGTTTGATTAAAATTTAATTATCGAGATAATTGAAAAATTATTTTAAGAATCTTTAAATTAAAAAATAATTTTGTCTTGTTTTTCAAAATAGCATTGATTATTGGATACCATTATTTGATAATAAATGTTCTATAGTTTCAAATATTTTCCTTGACTTTGAGGCACGAACTGTGAAGAAGTCAATGGCAAACATTGGATACACGAAAACATGAATTCAAATAAATAATAATAAAAAACTTTTGTACTTCAGAAACAATAATAGTTTTAAATATTGCTATTGAGAGCAAATGATGCATATTTTCACGTTATATTAAATTTTATTAGTTTAGAACTTTTAAATATCATCAGATAAAGCCAATTGTTATCTGAATGTATAATATTTTTCAAATCCTGATTATTCAGAAGCATTTTCTTTATAAAATTCATAATTCATACAAAAATGAGATTAAATCGATGCTTGAGTTTCATTGATTAAAATTTTGAATTTATAACTTTTTTTCTTTAAGCAATCATTTATGTAAATAAATAATTGAATTTTTGATTTTGTTTATTAGAACATTAAATATAGAAATTGATCGTTTCTTTATTTAAATTTTTATATTAATAAAAACTGAAGGTTTGGACTCAAATCGCAAAACTGTCCAATCATTTCAAATTACTATTAAAGTCGTGATCCCAAACAAGTTGAAAAATAAGTTAAATACAAAATACCCTTAAATTTACCAATTTAACTGTCTTATATTAATAAATACTAAATTGAAATAAACTTCATTAATATCATTCAAATTTAGCTTTCTACTGTAATTAATTTAACCAAAATACAAAAACAAATATAATTTTGACAAAAAACTATTAGATCACTAATGATTTTTGGGAAAATTAACTATTTTGTTTCAACATTATTTTCTAAATGGCAGAAATTTTTTTCTTATTTTACAACTTACACAAGGGGAATTTTATTTTTTAAAAATAATGTTTAGTATAATAATTATAATTATATAAAAATTGTTATTATACTAAAATCATTTTTATCTAAAATAACTTTATAATAAAAACAAATTATCTAAAACTTTGGGGTTTTCTACTAATTATTGTAATGTTTAAAATAAATTAAGAAATACTGCATTTAATAACAATTTTTCTATTGATAAATATTTCTAATTCAATGAGCACTTCAACTAATCCTCAAAAGTTCGAATAAATTGATAACAATTGACTCGATTATTGTCATTTGAATAGAAATGAATAGAATAATGATCTAAAGTTTGCGTGAGATGTGAATACATAGCATAACAATTGCAAACCAATAGTTTGATTGCATAAAAAGTTTGCAAATAAACCATTAATTCCTAGTATTTGTCTGTCATATAAGTATACTCTTCGGTATACAAACAAAAGTGTATTTAAGAAAAATTTGAAGACCACTTGACTTTGTTTATTTTTTATTAAAATTAAAAATATAATTATATTCAGTTTAAAGCTATTGAAATAAAGTTTAAAAAATAAAACATGTAATAAAAAAAATTATTTGTGTTTTTGCTGGGAATAGCCTTCAGGTTTGGTTTGAAACCAATTTAGCAATAAATCATAATTTTCTAAATAAATAAATTTGAAGTCCAATAAAATTGGCATTAAATAACAAGAGAATGTGTATATGTGGATAAATAAATTTGATTTTCTAATTAAAGTTATGTTTTGCTTCAATATGTTATATATGTTATAACTTATATAACATATTGAAGCAAAACATAACTTATAAGTATGCAAACTAGAGACTGAAACCGGACCGGACCGGACCTATTCGGATTGGATCTCATTGATAGAAATGTTGACTTGGATCAGATAGTAAAGTTTGTATTTAGTTGCACTTGTATTGATTAGCGGATGTAATGAGCAATGGTTTCAGCAATGGACAGTAATAAAGTTTGAAATTACATAATTATATTGTTTAGATTTATGTAATTGCAAACTTTATTGGTGTCTGGCCACTGCTCATTACATCCGCTAATCAATACAAGTGCGACTAAACTAAGACAGAATAATCAATTGAATTATTTAATTATTTAGTTAAAATTTAACTCGATTGTTAGTGAGGGGGCAATTGTAAACGCTTCCCTAACGCTGAAAATCGATCTCAATTAATAAGTTATAATTATAATAAAAGTTAGTAAAATGAATAAAAATTTACACAACTTGCAAATTGTTAACTTCAAATAATTTATTTTTAGAATCTGTTGATTTATAAAACTTAAACAATGATAGCGTTTTAATAAAAATAATAAAAAGCAATTAAATATCATCTAATAACTTATAAGTTAACAATTAATTTAAATAAAATATAAAATTAATAAATTAAATTGTAACGGAATGATTTAATGCTATATACATATGAGTCTATACTATATTTATATATAATTTCGGATCGAATCAGTTCTACAGTAACAGCACAGAAATGTCGGATCGGATTGGATCGAGAAAAGTGGATCCGACTTCATTCTCTAATGCAAACCAATGTACAGTATATACTGCACAATATATTTGTACTGTGCGTATATAGTATAGCGAAAATATCTAACCTCTTGAGCTAACGTCGGTTTATGAGCTAACGTGTGTTAATCAAAGCTATTATTTTCTAAACACATCGAATGCCACTCTTTTCTCATTTGTCTCATTGAGTGATGAATTGATTGGATAGCGTATTGTTTTTAAGAAGCAAT
Organism: Belba bartosi; assembly: GCA_034693685.1. Classification (NCBI taxonomy): domain Eukaryota; kingdom Metazoa; phylum Arthropoda; class Arachnida; order Sarcoptiformes; family Damaeidae; genus Belba; species Belba bartosi. The sequence goes on along the minus strand of JAQFXP010003998.1, from coordinate 6,582 downwards.
TCGTTTCATTGCTGACCCATTTTCGATAGTAATCGTGTGTTTGAACTAATGTATTGGATATCTCACTGTTATGTCTGATTTTGGTTGCTTTTAGTTGCCTTTAGTCGCCTTTAGTTGCCTTTAGTTGCTTAACTCGGATTGTAGTCGATTTCGTGCTGAATCTGATTTGAATAATTTATCTTTCTTTTACTATTACTCTATTATTATTATTATTATTTAGTTGAGTTAAACTAAGCTCTATTTTACTCTTGTATTATATAATATGTATATATAGTCGGTTCGCCTCACGTCTAACCTAAAAAGTGTTACAAAAATTGATTGTATTATTTGATAACTCAGTTTTGAGCTCAAAATCCTTTAACAAAAATAGCAATTCGGGAGAAATCTATTCGTTGTTCACTATCTCTGTTTAGAAATATTTTATATTCTGAGCTCATCTGATGTGAAATTTATTATTTTTAGTTTTATTTCCCCTAAAAATCAAATTAGTTTTTCGCACAAAAGGCCGTACTTTTCACGTTTCGTTCTAAACAGTAGCAAAAATTTAGACTTTTCTTCAAAAAAGTTATGATTTCATACAATACTTCCTCAAAGCTCTGCATTATTTGATTGTGTTTTGATTGTTATATTGTGTCGAAGATGTGTTCAAGTGTTCGCTCGCATGTATGTGGACTCGAGTGGAGTAGAGCTCCTCATCACTGATCAGTAAGAACTCGAACGACGAACCCCTCATCACAAGTGAATGGATGAACGAGCAAATTAAGAATTACATAACTGGCAAAACTGGCAATATAGACAGTATAGACAATATAGAGCATAGGCTTCATATCAAAGGCAAACGCAGGTCAACCACAGACTCACAATTGAATGAATCAAATAAAGTTCGAAACTTTTTTCTTGAATTTCCTGAACTCAACTAAATTACACATAACTTGATATTAGTTTCAGAAAATAATTTTCTCAAATGAAAGAAAAATTAAGCGCAAAGTTAGAGAAATAGTTCACAAACATAGATCACGGAAGAGATTCTAACATTGAATTCAGTTAAAAGTTTTTTAATTATATGAAATGGCTTTTAAAACATATAAAACACATTTGTTTTTATTTTATTTACAAAAACATATTTATAAAACATTTTATTACATTAGTTTGTAATCAAATTCTTGAAAATTAAATTTTGATCAACAGATGAGAACATCTTTGAGCTATAATTTAAAAATGCTTTTCCTATACAAAATTGATTTATACTCTTCTACTCTAAAGTATAATATATTACTAAATTTTGGCTTTAATATTATCTTTAGAAAATATTTTTAAAAAGAAATTTATTAAAAATTTTCTATACAATTGTTATAATATTTATATATTTATAAAACTCGTGAATGACTAGCAATACAAGAATGATTGGATTTGGTGTCAGCAATAGCTTAACTGTATGTACCGAAACATTATTATTAATTTCAGATAAAAAACTCTTATAAAAAGTTACATTAAAAATAAATATGATATCAAATGTTTAGCTCTGAATAAAAGCTAAAATTAAGTTCAAATTGAGAAATGTTGAATTCAATAAGATAATTTGTTGAATACTCTCGAATTTAATAATTTGCATAAAAATATTTGAACTGCTCTATAGAGATGATGCGATAACTAAATTGCTCGACTCGTGATGCTCTAACCGCTTATCGCTTTCCATGCAATTATTTTTATTTATGTCATTACTTAAGTTTGTATTATATTATAAATTATATTCTAAATGCGGTGTTTGTAACAAATCCTAACTCGTTATCCATTTATATTCTTTATATTCTCGAAAAGAGCATAATTTCGGAAGTATTTGAAGGTCACCATTAATTCTATTACAGCCCTAAGCAATAGGTCTGAGTTAAGTACCAATGGTTTTCCGATTGTCTCTTTGGATAATTGAAAGCTTTAACTAAAAAATCATTTTAAAAACTTTTCTTAGAATTATTTGCTTTAGAGCTTTACAATCGAGTAATTACTTAAATGATATCTCATATAATTTAAAATTTTCTGAATAAGCTATAAATTCTAATTTAACGACTAATTGAACAAATAATCGTAAAAATTGTTGACTAATCACTCGTTTGTATGGTTTGTATGCGTTTTAGTAAATCCTTTTGACGTCTAAACGAATATTTCCGAAGATTTTAAGTCTAGTATTAAGTATTGGAAACTCACAAACAATACTGTTTTGAAAGTAATTAATAGAATATAAGTATAAATATCACAATTCGGTCAGAAGTAAACCGTCAGATCTGGTAAACCAGAGGCACTGCTATGTAGTGTTCGTCTGAGAGGAATGACACTAACATCCGGATCTAACTCTGTTTGTCTGTGCACTACATTGTTGTCTTCACATTCACTGCGAACACTATTATGAATGGAAGGCAATGGGGCTCTGATGGCGATGGAGGACGAGTAGTGGTGGTCGTAGTCATGTCGAGTGCGCTCGTCCTCCCAGGTCAGTTTCTTGACGCGCCTGGGAATGGAGCCCTGCGGCCACTTTATTACACTTATGCGGGATGCCGTGCCCGTGATGTTGGGCGGCGGCGGTGGGCTGTTCGAGCCCAAGGAGCTCGGGATGTTTCGAATCAAATCCGTTCTTTCGTTTGATGAAACAATGGTTTCATTAGAAGAGGCGTCGCTCACAACCGCTGAGTCCGGATCTATTCGTGTGATTGTAGTCCTGTTCGCAGGCATATTGAATATAGGGTTCTCCACACCTCTGGTGCCCAATGAGCCCAGAGTTGAGTTGATTGCAGCGTCAGATATTGCACCGATTTTGTTGTTCTTTAACGATTGGAGCGAAGATATGCTGCGCCGAGGAATTGGCACAACTGTCGGCCCTATGTTATGATTGACGGCTGAAGTATATGACGAATGCGTTGAAGAGTTTGACGAAACGTATTTGCGATGCTTTAGCACATGTAATGTCAGCGCAATTATTATAATAAATAGAGTTCCGAGAAGTACACCCAAAACAATCACTAAAATAATGGCCGAAGAGCTCGAAGGGTTCAAAAAGCCTGATTGGTTCAACATGTTTACGTCCACTGCTGGCAAATCAAAGTCTAGATTCCGACCAAAGTTTTTAAGAACTGTCGCCGAAAAGACAACAGTGACTGAAGCAGAGCTGGTTCTGGGAGGGGATCCACTATCTGTAGCCACAACTATTAGATGGCATTCGGTTGAGTTGAGAGTCTTAAGGTTTTTGACTCTAAGCCGGCCCTCATTGGAAACAGAGAACATGTTCGCGTGCGGGCCCTTCAGAGACAACTCAACGACATCCCCATCGTCTGCATCTGATGCATGAATTTCTCCTATAATTGAGTTATTTCTTAGTCTGGACTCAGACACGTGGAACACATAGTTATTAGGGTTGAGCACCGGGTCGTGTTCGTTCACATTGATCACATTGACAGTAATTCTGGTCACATCGCTCTGTCGGCCGTCGGACACCATTACTCTAAATGAATAGTATTTGTGTTTCTCGTAATCCAATGATTTTATTAGTATTATTTCGCCGGTATTTCTAATCCCAAAGTGCTGTTCCTCGTCGTCCAGTATTTGAAACTCTATTCCACTCACAGATAGTTTGTCACCATTTAGTTGCAAAGATCTGGATGTGTGCACAGTTAGCACTGCCTGACCGGGAGGTATGCTCTCCAGAAGCGAAGTGCTATAATTTGATTGAACAAACCTAATGTCAGGCAACAAGAGTTGGCGTCTGTTCAGAATGGTCAGAGTGGTGAGGGCATAGCGATCCCGATTGTCTACTTGTGTCGCTCTAATCACTAAAGTGAGGGGAAGAGTGAGAGCAGGCGTTAGAGACTTCTTGAGAGTCACGTCTCCGAACTTTGAATCGATTAGAAAAAATGAATTCTCTTTCGATTCAGAATTGAATGAATAGATAATTGGCGATCGAATGCCTCGATCCGGGTCTTCGGCTTTAATAGCACGGGGAGATATAACGAGTTGTTCGCCTGCGCGCTGGTGGTCAGGAACGGTAGAAGTATACTTGTCATCAGAGAATCTAGGGTTTTGATCATCAGAATCAAGCACATTTATTGTGACAGTTGTGGTCGCACTCAAAGGCGGATTTCCTCTATCACTAGCCCTTATTGTAACCCAGAATTTGGGTAAAGTCTCGTAATCTACGGGTGCGCTCAGAACAAGTGTTCCCTCGAGTTGGCTCGAGAAGCGAAGCAAATGAGAGAAAGGGCCCGACTCTACATAATACTCGACTGTAGAGAAGGGCCCCAATTGGTCGGCGTCGACGGCGCGGATGTTCTGCATGACTGCACTTCCGACTTGAGTCACTTCACTGATGTTTACGACATATGGCAAACCTATCCATTCGGGTCTATTGTCATTCGCGTCTGTTATTAATATACGGATTGGAATTATAATCGACTGATCCTTTGAGTGCTTTTTCTTGCACTTCACTCCAATAATCACACTCTGTTCCCCTTCCACTCCTTCTTTGTCTAACTTTTTAATTAGGATTAAATCCTTAGTGTCTTCAGCGATCTTAATCGGAATGTCTGAACTGGTCGGCCATCGACTTGAAGACTGATCCGATGCCAATGACAATTCAATGTCTCCGTCAAGAGATGCATTGCCGATAACCTAACAAATAAATAAATAATTGTTAGAATAATCTTTTTCGAGAATAAATTATCGATTATTATCACTTATATTGAGTTATAATAATTAGTGATAAATAAATTATTAACTGGTTTTGTAAAATAAACTGAGAAACCAATCCGTCGTTTAATGTAGGACTGCTTTGAAAGAATTCGAGAAAAATCTTAAATAGTTTTATTAATAAACTAGTTATGCCTGAATGCAAAAATTTGAATGCAAAATTTGCACCAATACTAATAATCTAGTCAACTGTCATTTGCAATTTTCTAAGTAAGTCATTGCACCAGAAGATTATTGCCTATTTATTGCTGATTACGACTAATTCAATTGAAATTTGCATAAATTTCAATAAATCGTAATTATATTTATTTTTAAAGTGATTTGTAAAAATTTTAGCTAAACTTTGTTTGGGTTGAGTTTATTCTATATTTAACTATACTTTTGATCGTATCTTAAATAGTGTTGAGATATAAAATGCTTCAAATAAACATTATTAGACTTTATCTGAAATCAATTCGATGTAACGAATTCGTGACTTTAAAGTATTTTTAGAATTTGAATCAAATGATGAGTTTTTTCTTATTCTTCCCAATAATAAGGCCAAAAATTTTATATTATTTTTTAAAGTTATAGATTCCATAAGTTTGATAACAAACAACATTAAAGATTCTAAACTATATAATTGAACGCCTTATGAGATACTGTGAGATAACTACTTATCAAGTTTTTAAGCTTTTATTTATTGCTTCACATATGAAAAGCTACTGAATTTGTGGCTTTTGAAATGTTATATAATATGTTGAAGTTAAAGTTTTTATTTTAAACAATTAAATACATTAATAATTTTTTCAAACATTTTCAAACATAAGAAAAAAATTAATTTATTAGTTTATTTTAAAATATCCTAAATATTAAAGTTAAACTATATTTTTCTGAACTAAACACATATTCTATCATAAATTGAAAAGTTTTCATACTATGATATATATCAAGTTTTACAAAACACTTGTCGGTATGAAGTAATGAACTCAACATAAAATAGCTGTTTCTTTGAGGAAAAGAATGGTTTTATTTAATTTTTGAGCCAAACATTAAAACAGGGAATAATAATTAAAGCGCATCATTAGAACCTGATTTTGCACAATAGAGACAAACAATAAATGTTTGCTTCAATTTAATCGCTCGGATTATGAATTTCAAACGCAATTAACTAATTTTGATATTTAACTGAAGAACTAGAGATATAATATTTTGAAAATGACTAAAATAGCGAATTGATGCTAATTTGCAATATTGATCGGAACAATGCGAATGACATTTGACTTACTTTTATGCTTCCAATAACACTATTCAAAGGCAGGCCTTCGTTAACTGTAAACGTTTCGGAAGAGCCGCCGTGTGATAGGAAACAGAGACTGTCTTGAGATGAGCCGAACACTAATATTATTTGCAAATAAGTTAGCAAACAAATTGACTTCAAATCCATTGAACACATTCTTCTTATTTAACAAATTATTTAATCATTTGTGAGAAAAACATTTTTATCGAATTAGAAAGCATTCAATTCCCATGAGTTGAGTTGATTCTCCAGATTCTGTCGTTCAGTGCATTGCAATTGTGAGAACTCTCTTCACACAGAAATTTATATAACATTAAGGCTTTTATTTGGCTTTGAGTGCAGTGTTCGCAGTGTTTGCAATGTTTGCAATGTTTCCAGTCGTCGCTCTATTCTATACTGAAGCCAATATCAGACATCCCTTCGCAAACGGCGCTCAGACTAAGCCAACCACTATTAGTTGCTCTCTCTCTCTCTCTCTTTCTCTCTCTCTCTCTCTCTCTCTCTCTCTCTCTCTCTCACACACACACACTCACTCACTCACTGCTTGTGCTTGCTTGGATACCAGTTTCCAC
>JAQFXP010003997.1:0-11397 GCA_034693685.1 Belba bartosi | reverse complement strand
ATGGTTTTATAAGTCGTTTGAAATCGATCGCAATAAAAATTGAATAATTGTTTATAGCTTGTTAAATCAGGTCTAATATTTTCAATCGAATAAATTCTATCATTAGAAATGAGACAAATTTGATCGATATATGAATTTTGATGCATTGAATCGAATTTGGTGTTATCTAATTTTTTTGGCAAAATTTGATATGTTGTGTAATAATTACCACAAAAATAAATAAATCCTTCATTTGTTAGAAAATATGTGTTTGGATATGTGGCGCAAATTTGTGTTACATTTTTCAAATCAATTAATTTCGGGTTTAAAACCATTGTCTTTGGTTCGCTTCGATGACCCAATTGGTACTCATTATTATTACCCCAACTATAAGCCATTTCCTCACCGGTCAGTGCATATGAACTACAATACGAACAACAAATTGATTGTATTTTATATTTCGGATAAAATTTTAATTTAATTGGAGTTGAAATAAAAGTCTGATTTTTATCGCCGCAACCGATTTGTCCGTAACTGTTGTCACCCCAACCATAGACCCGACCCGAGGATGAAAGAGCCAGAGAGTGATACGAACCACAACTTATTTGTATTATCTTTTTATTTAAGAAATATGTAGGCATTTCTGGTTTTAAGAATGTATCTAGATCACTTCGATTCCCTCTACCCAACTGTCCCATTGTATTCCCTCCCCAACCAAACACCTGATTCTTCTCATTCAAAGCCAATACAAAATCCAATCCAATACAGAATTTGTTAATATTCTGAAAACACAATTCAGTTATAATTTTCGGTTTATTTACGACAATATCGTCGCCTAAACCCAAACAACCAAAACGATTAGCGCCGAAACCAAACACTTTGTCCTCATTTGTGATAAATATGATATTTTTATTTCTTAAGTCTTTATGGTTATCAAAAATATGAAAAATTTTAATTTCATTTTTATCACTTTCACAAATTGTTTCAGCAATTTTAAATTTGTTTAAAAATGACATTTTAACTAGTTAAAATAATAATTAATCAATGAACTGTTTATTATTGACACAATTTTATTTATTTGGCTAATATTGTTGTACTTTAAAAGTTTACTAATTGTTAGAAATATTTGTTATTAAAACTTATATTAAACTTAACTCTTGTTTGAGATATGTTTTAAATACTAAATATAAGTATTGGTTAAAATATAATTTATATAAACCTTTTTTTTTGTATTAATTAAATAAAATTGTGTTAACTATTAATTTATTTGTATTAATAGTAAAATTAGATCAAAAAGTACTAAAAGTTTTATTTTAGTAATAAATAAAATTTAATATTTTTACTTGCATAAAATTATTACAACTATAATTTTGAAATAAAATATTCTAACAAACTACAATAAAATATAAGAAAAATTTTAATTTATAAAATTAATTCAAAATTAATTTAATTAATTTATAATTTATAAATAACATTATTTGAAAATGTGCACCATTTAAATTTATGTAATGTCACTGATAAATTTTTGTTAGTTAACTCGAAATTAAACTCAATATTTTTATTATGACGTCCAATTGATAATATTTATCTAATCTATACTTTTAGAGGAATAAAATATTATTTTCAAAGCATTGCATTGAATGGTAAGAATATTTTATTTAACGACATTTATAAAATCTAAAATATCTATTAATAACTAAAGATGCAACTATGGATCAAAATTTGAATCATTTAATATTTTAAAAGCACAGAGAAAAATAAAATTTTTAAAAAGTCAAATGTAGTAAATTTTAAAATTTTAAAATCGTAATATCGAATATTGTAATACAGTATTAAAAATTCTAAATAGTGATATCAAAAATGATAATGTTAAAAATTAAAATAATAAATATTGTAATATCGAAAATAGTTATATCAGAATTAAATTTTTAATATTACGATTTTTCATATTGCTACTCTTGGCTATTTAAAAATTTTATGTTTTTCTGTGTTTCGAAAACATTAAATGATCCAAATTTTGATTCAAAGTTGCATCTTTATTGATGACACATGCTATTAAATATTATCTGACTGTATATTACTGATATATTTCTGCACACTATACGCAAGTTTGAATCTAAAATAGGATTAAACATTGATATTGACGACCTTTAGCAATGAATAATTTCAAATTAATAATAAAAATATATTTTATTTAATGTTATTTAAATTACATTAATTGACTAAACGTACATTTTAGTTATTTATTTATTTTTATTTATTAAACTAATTTTTTTAATAATTAAAAACAATTAAAGTAATAAAAACAGTTTTATTTTGAAATTAATTATTTAATTTGAGTTCAATTTTTATTGCGATGACCGTTGACCGGGAGTACACGGAAGAGCAGTTGTCTGCAGTCAAAAAGATTAAGAAATGTAAGGATTATTACCAGATATTAGGTGTGACTAAACAGGCGACTGAATCGGATGTAAAGAAAGAGTACCGAAATCTGGCGCTCCAGTTCCACCCGGACAAGAACAAGGCTCCCGGTGCTGAAGAAGCGTTTAAAATGATTGCCCACGCCTTCACCGTCTTGAGTGACAACGAGAAGAGAAGACAATACGATTTGTACGGCTCTGAAAAGGTGCAGATGGGGCACACTCACCAAAACGGGTATTACAACTACTCGCGTGGCTTTGAAGCCAACATTAGTGCCGAAGAGATATTTAGGCAGTTCTTTGGCGAAGACTTACGGTCCGGCAATGTCTACTTTAGCACAAGTACTAGCTTTGGAGAACCACAACAGCACCGGAATCACAACCATAACCAGCAGAGGGCCACCAATTATAAGAGTTTGCTCCAAATGTCGCCCGTCTTAGTGCTCCTGTGCTTCTCACTCATGAGTACATTGTTTGTCCCGAATGTCACCTATAGTCTGAGTCGAACTCAAGAATACCAATACGAACGCGAAACCAATAACTTAGAGATCCCTTACTTCGTGAGTGAGAGCTTCGATAAAGAGAATAAGGAATTGATTCAACGGATTGAACAACAGGTCGAAGAGGAGTACGTCTCGAATCTAAGGGCCAGTTGTTTTAGGGAACGAAGCTATAAACAAAGCATGATATCGAGGGCCAGGAATTATAGAGACAAGCAAATGGAGAACAGAGCCAATGGATTGAAGACACCGTCATGTGATCTATTGCATAATTTGTCGTAACAGTAGGTCTTTGTGTAACACAACTGCGGATTAATTAATGGTAAAGAAAGTGATTTGTCATTCAATTTATCAATTCATTAAAAATGTTATTTTATATTCAATTGTTTTGATTTGTATATATTTGCGTGGATTTTAAGAAATTTATTAAAATAACTTTTTATTTATATATAAAATATGATTTATTTATTTTTACAAGTTTGAATAATTTAAATGCAAATGCTAAGTCAAATATTATGATGCAATTTAACTAAATTTAACTTGATTTAATCCAAATTTCAACTAATAGTGTTTTGATTATATTGTTCGTTAAATTTGTGATCAAAATCTTATTATTCATAATCAGAAAGATTTTATTTCGAGCAAAACTAAAAAACAATCCCGGAACATATCTCAACTCGAATCAACTCATAAATTAATTTTTAATAATAGATAAAAATTACTTGATTTTATCAAAACAATTCACAGATCAATTTTTAGAAAATAGTTTATATTAAATTAGTAATTATTAGTGAAATAAATACAGCTAGCGCCTTGTAACTTTGCAGAATACCCCCGTCCCTTCCCCTCTAACATGCCATGTGATCACACAAGACGTACAAACCCTAGACTAGTCAGATGTGCAAATTTTATTTTTTGTAAATAAATGTTTATAATTAGTAATTAAATTATTAATTTTTATAAAATGTCTTTAAAATCGTGTGAAAACAAATCAAGACTCGGAAAGGGAATCGGAATTAGTAGTCAATCAAAAGAAATAATTATTAATTTGAAAAACTATTTTGAAAACAAAAACAATGAGTGGACTAAAACCGACGCAATTACTGAAATTTATTTTGCGACAAAAGTGTCCGAAAGATCAATTAATTATATTATAAGTGATTTTAATAAAAACAATGAATTAAAATCACCGAAAAAAACTCGAAATCGCCGAAAAATAACATTTGATTCAATGGATAAACAGATAATTAGTTCAAATGTGAATCAAATGTATGCACAAAACAAACTACCTGACATAAAAGACGTTCATAAATCAGTGAAAACATGTTATAATTTAGATTTTAAAGACATATCGCAAAGACATTTTTACCGTATTTTCAAACAAATGGGATTTAAATTACGTGATGTGAAGAAGATCTCTCGAAAAATATTGTGCGAAAGACCGGATATAATAAACAGAAGACGAGAATATTTGTTAGAAAAGTCCAGACTTAAACGTGAATACCCGCGTAGTTTATGGGTATACCTGGAAGAGACTTTTATACATAAAAATTACACTAAACGTAAAGTCATTTTAGGAGACGATACATGTTTACCGACACTCAAGATACCTCTTTCCGACGGTTACCGGTTTTCAATAATTCACGCAATGAGTAAAAATGGTTTTATTAGTAATGCCGACGAAATACTAGTCAATAGTGAAATAAATAGTCAAACATTTGAGGATTGGATACAAAATAAACTTTTACCGCAATTACCCGAAAAGTCAATTATAGTTTTAGACAATGCGCCGACACATTGCAGAAGAGACCCGAATATACCAAACAGTAAAAGTAAAATTGATTTTATTAAAAATTGGTTAAATATTAATAATATTAAATATTCAATTAACGACAAGAGACCTAAACTATTAGAATTAGTGCGAATAAACACAAGAATTATATATGCATTGGATGACATTATTATGAAAACCGGTCACATCCCTATCCATTTACTACCTTATCATTGCCATCTAAATCCAATAGAACACATATGGGCCGAAATAAAAAAGTTTATTGGATCAACAATTAATTTTAATTTAAATAAAAAACAATTTATTGATTTAATTAAGAAATCATTTGAAGAAATTGTAGTTAAAAATTCGGATATATTTGAAAAATGTGCCGAACATTGCGAAAAACTCGAAAAAATGCACTACGAGAGCGACGGAATAAATGAATCAAATTTTGAACACTTTATAATAGATTTTTATTCCGAATCTGATTCAGATTCAGATATAGATGAATGTGATTTTAATGATTAGTTGTATGAATATAATTCTGTTACTAATGTTGACCATAATTATGCAAATTTTATAAAAATTAATAACATTTGATAGTAAATTGAGTTAACTGTATATAATACGTTAATAAAGAATATGAACGTTATTTGCAAACTGTTTTTTGCATATTTGTGACGAATGTTCTGTACGGACTTGGCATGTTAGAGGGGAAGGGACGGGGGTATTCTGCAAAGTTACAAGGCGCTAGCTGTATTAAAATATTGCCAAACAAATAATCATACCAGTCAAACTAATAGTAATGACAAAAATATTCAACTTGTTACAAATAATTCTTTTTAAAACTAAACAGATAAAAGTTTAATTAAAAACACCTGTGAATTAATTTTAAGTTAAGATATACTCTTGTACGTTTAATGCTACTTTGCTAGATTAAAAATCTTCCTGTTCATATTATTGCAGACATTAAATGCAGTTATGGTTTGCTGACTCAAATGTTCAGTATTTATTTGGTTTTGCATATACTCTTCGCTAACAAACAATTTATTATAATTAATTTGCGCACATTTTATGAATTTAATTGTCATTAATTCCAGTTTAGGTTTAATTGCTTTAATCAATTCAATCATTTGCTTTGTATATATTTCAGTTATTTAAACCTGTATGATTTTCATAAATTGTTTACTAAATCTAAAAATTCAATAATCCTTATCTCAAAAGGCATTTCAAAACTGTTTGTATATCGACTGCAGGTGTGGTATAAGAAATTCCGGTTTTGTTATCAAGTGATGCAAAATCTTGATTATATTCACAAAATCACACTTTTGTTGAACTCATTGTCCGTTCGATTAGTTTGCACTCAATTATCAATAAATTAGAGTTTGTTTTCAAATCAGTCTTTAATTCAGTTATAAATCAGTTATGGATTTGAAACTAAAATTATTTCAATTAAATGAATTAAAAGAATTGAATTAAAGTTTAGCTCAATTTAAGTGTAATTTAAGTGAAAATAATAGTGTCTTATGTGAAGTGATTGAATGTGAAAATAATGATTATTTGGATTTGAATTACGATTTAAATGTTTGTAAACTAAATGTCGAAAAGGTTTGGCATTTGAGTGAAAAAAGTGTCGAAAATAATAAATACTTAAAGTGTTTTTGGCCTAAATGTAGATTTAATACAAAATATTTAAACGTTATTAAAGAACATAAATTGATTCATTTAAACGATAAATGCTTTAAATGTGATTATAATAATTGTAATAAAGGATTCAAAACCAAAAGATCGCTAAAATTTTATCAATTGATTCATTCGAATACGCGATATGTCTGCGATTGGAGTGAATGCGAAAAAATATATTCACATAAAAGATATTTGAATTTACACAAACGAGTCGTTCATTTAAAGCAAATTCCGTTTAAATGCAATTATGATAATTGCGAAAAAAATTTTGCTAAAAATCGATTTTTAATTGGACACCAAAATAAAGTTCATTTCAATCAAAAAATATTTAAATGTTATTATAATAAATGCAATAAAAGTTTTGCCACAAATTATTACCTGAAATGTCATATAAACAATATTCACACAAAACTATTGTTATATAAATGCAATGAAACTAATTGTACGAAAAGTTATACCAATTATAGCGGTCTTTACAGACATAAGAAATCAATTCATAAAAGAAATTAAAGTTTGCAATTGACTGGATTTTGTTTATTTTTTTTGTGATTTTGATAAATGCACCCAAAGTTTTATTAAATCAGATTTTGTATTAAACATAAAAATAGTATTCATTTGTCTCTAAAAGGATATTAATATGTAATTAATAATTACTAATTATAATAACTAACAAAACGTTTGTAACAAATAGTAATTTGTAAAAATATTGACACTATTTACACCAAAGACCCAAATTAAATACGGATTGGGTCGGACTTGACCTAAAATTTTTCGGATTAGTTCGGATCGGATCTCCAATAAAAAAGTCGGATTTGATCGGATCTGATAGATGTATCCGAAAGTTATCCGAAATTTTCATTTTGTTTTACTCATATTAATATAGTATTTTTTCAACTCTTTTATACATTAGTTTAATATAAAAACTTTTAAAAATCCGTACTTGCTAATTATATTTTATTAAATTTTAATAAATTTATTTCAAACTTAATCAATAAATTTATTCTTTATTTTAAACTTTAGCTTTTAATAAAAATAATTTATATAAACACAGATTAAAAAACCGTTTTACTTACCATGATTGCCGTTTACTTGTTCACTGCTTTAAAAAATCTGATTACTATTTTTGAAACATTTAAAGCAATTAGACGCTAACTATTTTAGTTTTAACCGCAAATGGGGCCGTTTGGGGGCTATTTGGGTGTAACGTTTATATGGAAAGAAAATAAGATTTTGGTTTTTATAGTTAAGTGGCATAATAAAAATCATTCAAATAACTACTATAAAAACATAATTTTACGACAAAAGAAATTATAATACTAATATTTGACTCAAATTGTAAAGAAATCTTATATTATTCTCTATATACTCTAAAGAAATAGACGATTATAGACTTTTTTAAAATTCTCGACACATTGAAACAAAAATTAATAAAAAAGTAAAATATAAATTTGGTTATTTTAAATATGGCAATGTCAAATATGGCAATGTCGAATATGGCAATTGTTATGTTTGAAATAACCGAATTTATATTTTACTTTTTTTTATTAATTTTTGTTTCAGTGTGTCGAGAATTTTGAAAAAGTCTATAAATTGTCTATTTCTTTAGAGTATAATTTATAATGAATAAACAATACAACCAAAATGCCCCCTAACGCCCCCAATGGCGGCTAAAACTAAAATAGCTTCTAATTGTTTCGAATTTTATCAAAAACAGTAATCAAATTTTTTAAAACCGTGAACAAGTAAACGGGAATTATAATTAGTTCAAATTGAATTTCAATATAAATTTTTATTTAATAATTAAAAATATACAAACTCTCCTGAAAATTAAATTTTATTTAATAGCAAAATTCAACATTACTTTCGAATTTCAGAAACAATACTGTAATGTATCAAGCACAAATAATGCTGTATATTAAAAATTAAATTAAAATATTATACATATAAACATTTATATAATTAATGTATAATTAAACAAATTTTTTAATACAGTAAATAATCTATAAATGAATGAAAGCATCAAATTATTGAATCCTATTTAGACGTTTAGTCGCAATCGCCGCTTCAACTGAAGGCATATTAATCAATAAAACGCAATGGAATACAAGTGATAGCAGTTGACAGCAGATTAATATTGAACTAATTATTTTAATCCAATCCATTCTATTTAGTATAAACGCATTCAATTTAGAATCACACCCGCTTTCAAAAAATGTTGAATTAATGCATTTGCAGTCAAATGAATTTTTGATATTGTAAACATTTTTGTTATTTTCTGTCATATTATTAGAACATAACTTTTTAAACAATTTATTCGTGGCTTTTAATACCCAATCTCTTACAGTTAGTTCATTGCAAACGACCCATAATAATAAGACAAAGCATATCAGACTTATTAATACACATAATATGGAATAAATGCATGAAATATATCCAAACTTTCTGAGAACGCAATAAATGCCGATTAAACCAATAATTAGGTTTAAAACGCCGATAGCCATCATTATTAGTAACGGAGCTGTTATGTCATATTCATCAAAACCAATTAAACTCGAATTCAATTTATTATTAATAAAATAAAATTTTGGATAATAAAAAATATATGTTGAAATGCACATTGCTATAATTTCAAGTAAAATATATATACTATTATAAATGATAACAACATTTTTGTTTAGCATTGTATAATAAAATATTGTTAATTTAAAATAAAAATTTGTTCAAATTTTTTGAAATTTATATCAAATATCTGAAATAATTAATCGAATAAATAGTTTATATTTTAAATGTGATTATTATTCTATTGATTGTTAACTAACATAGTAATTTAAATATTATAAATGTTTAAGCATTGTTGCAAATTATTAATATAAATTTAATTTATTCTAAGCATGTTATTTATTAACAATAAAAATTTATAAATAAAAGTATGCACGCTGACATACTTATATTTAAATAATAGATTATCTTTAATCAACAAATAATAACTGAATAAACTGCATTAATTTAGTAAGTAAATGAATATTAATTAGTTTTTAACAATTTATATTATTATATAAAAAATTTTTAAATGCTAATTAGCAAATTAAAAAATTTAAATAATTAGTTTAAATTGCCACCTCTTTTCCTCTCTTTCCTTTTCTTTTTCTCAATTCTTTTTTAAATGACCAGAGAGGGGCACAAAATAAGAAATCAAAATGTTTGTTAACCTTTATATCAATTGTTAAGCATACAAAAACAATATATCTGCATAGTCCGCTGGCAGACTATACAGATAAATTGTTTTTGTAAATTTAGTAAACAGTTAAAATTTTAACAATGTTTGTTCACTATAAGTAAACACTGTCAAAATATATATTAGTAAATAATTTAAATTTTGGACAAACTTTGATTAATTGCTATTAAGTATTTGAGTAATTGCAAATATTTATTTACTGTAAATATACTTATAAGTAAATTAATTCGTAGCATATTAAATTTAATAAACAGTTTCAATTCTTTTCAGTATCATTTTTATTGTTTTATTTCAAAACTTAATTTCCATATATTTAATGCTAAACCAGGTTCATTCTTATCTCTACTTTGTTTCTATCACCAGTTCGATCTACGGATTAAATTGAACGTAAAGTTTAGTTGACTCATTTAATTTAATTAAAATGTTTGTAAATTTAAAATATTTTTGAAATATTTGATATATTTTATAATATTTTATTTTTATTAATTAAAATTAATTTTTGCATTTCATTTACTTATTTGTATGTTTACCATAAATACAACGTAAGTATTATAGAGTTAGTATAATTGGGTTTAATTTTTATAAATATAAATTCCGTTTACAAAATGTATGAAGATGTTTTTGTTTTAAAATAAAACGATAAATAAGGTTTGAAAATAATGCTATTATAAAACGACAGCAATTAGACGTGTGTAATTTTGTAAATTTGTTTTAAAATTAATGAATTGTATTCTTATAATATATTTGTTTTAAGGTTAAAGCCTACTTCTAAACACAATTCAACATTTTTTTCAACTAATAGTTTGTTATTTTGTAATAATTAATTACAAATAGTTAAGAATTATATCGCAAAACTAATTAGAATTTTGAAAATAATTACGGTAAAAATTTTAAATTAAATATTTAAAATTTAACCATTAAAAACTGCAGGTGTAAGTATAAATGTTTGACATTTACAATTATATTTAGTAAATTAAGAAAGTCGGCATGTATTTTAAAATGTAATATTTGTTATGAATATAAGGTAAACAGCCTTGTTTATTTTTGCCGACTTTCTTAATTTATTATATGTAAGTGTAAAGATAACATAATTGTAAATGTCAAATTTTAACATAATTAGCCCAAATAAACTTAATGCGATAACAAATTATAAACATGTTTTTAAAATTAAAAAAATAATTATTTTATAATTAATTAATATTTTTAATGTAATAAATAAGCAATAATTAAAATTTAAATATTACAAAAATAGATTAAGGATATTTATTATAAGTTTGAAAAGTAATTTATAAATAATGTTCTCTTATATTAGTTTTTATGTACTCAGCATTTAAATTTATTCAAGTAATAAATGATAAAATGTAATTTATTTGTTTGTATTTTTAAATGTTTTATATTTTATATAAATAATATTTAAATAACAAAATTTATTTATTTATTAATAAGTCCAATTATTGTATTGCATTATTAGTAAGCAAATGAATAAATAATTGGGTATAATTTTATAGTCAAGTCAAATAATTGATTGTTTACATATTTTTATTGATTTTTGCAAAAATATATAAATAAAAAAATAAATAATTAATCATAATATATTTTTAAAATTTATATATATATTTTTAATCTATTATTGAATATATAGTAAATTAAATTTAAAATTTGGTCAACTTATTGCAAATATTATTTTTTTAAATGGAAGTATTTAATTCAAACAAATTTTTAACAAAACATCTAATTATCGAATCGGTTGACAAACATTTGTTTAGAATTGGTTTATGTCTTACGACTAATAATATTAATTCA
>JAQFXP010003996.1:0-11401 GCA_034693685.1 Belba bartosi | reverse complement strand
AACTGGTTTGGTTTCACAGTAACTGTTTATTTTAAACTGTAAATTTAATATTTAATAACATTAAATTATAATTTCAATTATAAAGTTATAATCATGGCGACAGAATTTCAGTATTATATTTAAAAAGTTTTAATTCAATTATGTAAATGAGACAATGAAAACAATGTTCGAATTCATTGCAAACCATTAGTATAAATTAAATTTGAAAAATATACATTAGGATCTTTATAATTTCACACTGTTGGAATTAAGATTTATGCAATATGAAATTATACAAATAATAATTTTTATATTATTTAAATGCAATTTTTCAGTGAAAGTGCTATAAATAAAAGTCTAAATTTTTAATTAAAAACTAATTATATTTAAAAATACGAATTTATTATTGGAAATATTTGATATCTCCTCAAAATTAAATTACATTTTGTGAGGTCTGGCAATCAAGGAGACTAGAGATGTCAATTAACAATGCTTATATACTTTTGTTTAAACTGTTGTTTCAAACATTTCTAACAAAGCATTTGTTAACAAAATTAATAAAAATTTACAGCATTGAAAAGCATTTATTAAACTTTGCGCTCAAGAATTAATAAATGTTTTAAACATAATAAATAATTTCTTATTTATTAAATTTTTTTTATTTTTCTTTGCTAAATGTATGTCAAATTATGTGACACCAGTTTATGCAATTGTCACAATAAATTAAAACCTAACCAACCTAATTTAAAAAAATTTACAAAACACTAATATATTTTTATTAATTTTATTAATACATTAAAATTGTGGTATTTTAAATATATAATTTTTATAGTATTTAATGCAATCAATTTTTAATTTTTTAATAATATTATTTGCGTGCAAAAATTAAAAATTCATTTTTAAAAATAATATTAATCTGAAATTTTTGTGCACTATATACTAATGCACAATAGGTATATAATCACAAACATTAAGTTTAAACTAAAATAACTAAAATTATAAAATATTTTCAATAAATTAAAATTTTAGTAATAAAAAAATTCTTAGTAAATAATTTTATACTTTTATTTAATAAATAAATTTTAAAATATTAACAAACTTATGGAAACTGTAAAATTAATATTTAAAAATTTAATTATTTATTTAATTAAATTTTAAATATAAATTTGGCTGCAAAAAAGTTTAATAAACTATTTTAACTAACAATTTATAAATAATAAATTTGATTAATTTAATAAGTAAAATTTATTTAAAAAATAATTTGTTTTTCAAATTTTATTTTTTAAAATCAATTATATTTTTAGAATAATTCTATCTTTGTCATTTTTTTATTCTAAAAAAAATTTTGGCCGTTGTCATTGCATACAACTATTAATGGCGCATTTTGAAAGCTATATGACGATCGGTCATTACAGCTTAATTCTTAAACAGAAAAACTTTTTAAAGTTGTCACGTAAATCAAACTTTTTTTACATGCCAATATAAAAACAACCATATTTTCCATGGAAAATTACTACATTTAAATTAATTCTTGTAAAGTTATTTATTTTTATTCCATATATTAATAATAAAGTTGAAATTTTTATAATTTTTTAATAGGACCTGAAGTTATAAAAGCAATACGTTGGATGAATACCAAGACAGATATTTTACGAGATGAAACAAGCTTCCAACACACATCGATTCAACTCTCCCGAACGCAATTCAACTCATCGCCAGTCGAAACAATTCTTGACTATATTTTCACATATCAATTTTTATAATACTTTTTATTATTAGTATATACTGTATATATATTAGATTGAACACTTTAATAAAATTTTTAAATTTTATTTTAATTTATGAAAATTTTATTTTTATATTAAAACAAATTATGTTTTCATATTTTTTTTATTAGAAAATTTTTTTTATTTTTAAAATTGTTTGCTTAAATATAGATACAAATTTGGGCGTTGGGTTTAATCGGCTATGTATTTTTGAATTATATTCTAATCTTGAGAAAACAAATGACAATTATATTTTATTTGTTTAATAAATTTAGATATTTTTTTAAGACAAACCTTTGAGTTACGAATAACTTTTTTTTAATTAATTTGAATACCATATAATTTAAATGGAATAGAAAATATAAAATAATATATAATTTCAATTAAATAAATTTTCAAAATAAAAAATAAAGAAAAAAAAATCTAATAATAATTTTTAATTACATTATTTTTAAATTTATTTTTATTGTTTTTAATAATTTAGAAAATTTTTCATTTATTAGACAAATTAACGCAAAACTGTAATCTGTATATTTTAATAAATCTTATTTATTGTTTAAACTTTAAAATTTATTTTTGGGAAACAATCTTAAATACTTTGTAACAATTTTATACGAAAAATTTTTATAATACTTTTTAACATTTGTAAAATTTATAAATATTTTAGAATAGGCAAGGTAGTTAAATTTTAAAAATTATTAACTTTTTATATTTTATATTTGTTTTTATATTAAAAATTTATATTTTTCTATTTTGTTTTCTAATAAAAAAATAAATATTTTTATTTTAAACAATCATTAAAATATATATTTAAATATTATTATAAACGTTTTTATAACAAATAAATTTTTAAAAATTTTCAATTTTTCAATGTTTTATATTTTGTAATATGTAGTGTTTATACTTGTGTTTCATGAAAACAAAATTACAAAATAATTGTTTTTTATAAAACTGTACATAAATTTTAATTATATATTGTTTACAATAAAAAAAATAGAAGATAAAACTTACCGTTACAGTAAATTATGCATAAATTTAAAATAAGTTATTGCAAAAAATTAATTTCAAAAACAATAGTTAAATTCAAATGTTTTTGTTATTATGTGATTCTAATAATATGTTTCCAATTGCATATCTTTATTACTATTAAAAATTATAATTTTGTCAAATTTTTTTAATTATAAACGATTTATAAACTTTTGGATCAAAATTATTGACGACACTTTTAATATTCTTTGAGTTATTCCAATTTATTAAATTTTTTTAGCAGTGCTCAGCGATCGGCGATATAAAATATTTTTTATTCTATACATATATCTTGTGTTCGATCAATCGTTTCTTAAAATAACGTATAGTTTCGCCGATTTATGTTTTTTTACAGAAATTACAGTTAATTTTTTAAACACTGTTTCAGGTCACGGGTTTAATCAGGTGTTTATTATGATATAAATTTGATTCTAAATTATTTTATTATTTTGATATAAAAATGATAATTATTTTTGATTTGTTTAATAACTTTAGCTATATTTTCGAACAATCATTTTACATACGAGAAAAAATTTTAACATTAATTTGAATATCATTTATTGTTTTCAATAGATTAATAAATTATTCTATTCTTGAATTAATTATTATTTGTTAATATATTCTTAATATTTGATAACTTTTTGCTCATTTTATTGATATTTATTATTCAAACCTTTCTTATTTGTACAAAAACTGTGATTAAAATTGTAAATCAAATTACTATTAACATTTGAAGGCTTTGGGTATATTATTATTTTAATTGGATAGTAAGTTTTGTATCTAAACACAAATCCAAATAAGAACTTTGATTATTAATTTCTTTTTTTGTAAAAATAATTTTTTTTGCTATAATGTTTTTAATTTTATAAAACATAAATTAAAATCTATTTTGTAGTTTCAAAATAAAAATACATTAAAATATATTTAAATTTTTATATTACATTTTTGCAAAAACTTGCAAAAATTATTTATGAAATATTAAATTTTAAAAAATTTGTTTTATATTACTTATTACAATTATGTTTTTTAAATATAATAACTAGTAAGTTATATTAATCTATAATTTAATATTATTTAATACAATGTTAATATTTTCATAAAACTAATATAAACTATTTGATATGCGCTTTGAATTTAAAATATACAAATTTTATACTATTAATATTTTGCGCTTAGGAATTATAAGAAATTTTTAAATTTTTTTTAATTAAATGCAATAAATAAGTTAAAATAATTCGTAATTTTTATTAAATATAATATTTAATAAAATTATTGAAAAAATTATTTAAATATAATTTTTAATTATATTTTAAAATATTTATATTAAAAAACATAGTTTAGACAAATTAACGTAAAACTGTAATATGTATATTTTAATTAATTTTATTTATTGTTTAAAAATTTTTAAAATATTTTTGGGAACAACCCGGTCTAGGGTTTTATTCTTGTAATTTTTATAACTTGTTAACATTTGTAAAATTGATAAATATATTAGATTCAACAACGTAATTATAATTAATATTTACAATGTTTTTTAATTAATGCCTAGTTTTAGATAAAAATAATTTATTAATTTGTAAATAAATTTTAGTCTTATTCAAAATTAATATTAAACTGATTTAATTTTTAAAAGAATTGGTAATTAAAAGTAACAATTGTTTAAAAGTAATTATTTAACCTAATCTTTATTATATTTAAATTTTAAAAATTATACAATTATTAAAAATAAATTTTGTCTGCTACTTTAAAAAAAATTATATTAATAAATATTATTTATTTGTTACAATGCCGATAATGGTTTAATTTTATAACTTTTTAAAAATTATACAAATTTGGAGCAACATTAAAATAGCATTATATTATTTATTAAAACTTTTATTTTAAAAAGTTATTAAATTTACTAAATAATAAAGTAATAAATAAAAAAGGTTATTAACATTTTTAGAAATTGAGTATTTTTTAGATAAATTTAATGATTTATCTTATACTTTCCGAAATAATTATTTTACAAATTAAAAAATATAAAAAATTATTAAAATTTAAAATTTAAACATTACAGTTTTGTCTTAAATTGTTCAATAAAAGTCACCAATTATTAATTTAATAAATATTTATTAGAAACAAATTACTATTTATTACATTTTATCATTTGTTTAAAATTTTAAAATTTTTTCACAATTTTTTAATTGACAAATTAAAACATTGATAAAATTAAACTTACTTCCATATATTTAAATACATTTAAAGTATATATTTAATAAGCAAAATATTATAAAAATATTATAATAAAAACTAATAAATTATAGAAACGAAAAAAAAATTATAAAACTAAATTATATTAATAATTACATTTAGGGGTTTTTTTTAACAGATATTTAATATATGTAAATAAATAAAACTCACTATATAAAAAAACACATGTAATTGTTTAGTGACAGTAGCTAAAACAATATAAACCGATTAATAAGATATACGTAGCGTTGAGGGTTGGTCAAAGTTATTGTTTCAAACTATAATGTTAGCTATGTAGGTTTCTGATCCAAATGACAATGACGGTGGCGGCGACAATGCAGGAGTTTATGCGTTTGCAATTTAAATAGCTACTATGTTAAACGATATTAAACACACATTACAAAACATTTATTAAAAATCTATATTTTATATAATTTATGCTTTGTATTTGCCCAATTTTTTGTTTTAGTAAAAACAATCTGGTCATATTCAATAATAAAAATTACTATGTTATAGAAAAAACAAAATTAAATCCATTAATTATTTTAAAAATGAGTTTAATTTTTAATAAAATTAAATTAGTAAAATTAATTAGACTAATTTAACAAAAGATTTTAATTTTAATATTTTTATAAATTTAATTTAAATATTGTAACTAAATAAATTATTCTGATTAAATTTAAAATAAATTATAAATTATATTTTTAAAGAGTATAATCTATTTTATTACAACATTTGCATAATGTTAATTAATATAAAATTAATAAAATAATTATAAAAATTTAATTATTATTTAAAAAATGTTTTAAAATAAAATTTATATTTTAATTTAATCCAAAATTACTTTAAATAATTAAAAAGTTTATTAATTATTATTAAATAAATATTTGACATTTTAAATTTATTTGTTGAAGATATAAATATTAACACAATTTTTATATTCAACAAATAGGCAAATAAAGCAATAAACTGTTAATTATATATTTTTATAAAATTAAATTAACATTAAAATTTCTAAATATATTTTTGGCATTCTATTTGATGAATTAATTTTATTTAAATTTAAATAACAATTTATCTGAAATTACAAAAAGCTAATACAACTAAAATTTTATTTAAAAAATAAATTTTTTGTTTCACAGAATATTATTTTAAATTTATAATATTAATATATTTGATATTAAACAAATTGCGAATAATAGAAATGTATGTTAGATTTGTTTAGTATAAACAGTAATTTAATATCTAAAAAATAAAAACATAAGATAGAAATAAATAAATAATTTAATAAAATAAATATAATTTAATTTAATTCAATAAATATAGCTTAATTTGATAAAAATAAAAAATTAGATTTTATTTTAAATAAGTTTTATTTTTTGATTATAGTAAAAATAAGTTTTATATATTTATAATAAAATAATACTATTTAAAGAAACAATATAACTAGTAAGTAAAATTGATTTAATGTTATATTTTACCATTATATAAATAATATAAATTATAAGTTTATAGATATTTATACTTATTAAAACTAATGCTAAATTTAAAGTTTTTAGTATTTAGCAAATTACAAATACAAATTTTTGAATATTACCATTTACTTAAAATAAAAAGAGCAATTAAAATTCACCTTCGATTATATCACCAATTATATGCCAATTAGTTAAGACTGCAAATTAATCAACATTTGTAAAATTACCGCTTTGTTTACACGAGCGGAGCCAATGTACCTTGTAATATATTAATAAAAATTATACAAAAATAATTATAAACGGTAATAATTTATTTTTTTAATATATAGTTATATAGTTAATATTTATACATCATGTAGGATTACTGTAATTATTTATTTATTTATATTTTAAATTTAATTAAGTGTAGAATAACTCAAAAAATACAATTATTAACATTAATCCTAAATTGGAAACAATTATTTAATAACTTGTAATTATTTTTATTTATTTATTTAAATTTACTTTAATCATTTATCCTGGAAAAATTAATTTATTTTACATTATTTACTTCATATTAGAAAAATTAATTAAAATATTTTATATTAAATTAATTATTTTATTTCTTTTATTTAATATATTGCATAATTAATTTTAAAATATATACGTTAATATATTTTATATGACATGTATCTTGAGTGGTATGTTATTTATATTACAAAGTCCGTATATAGTTTTGATAACGATAAAAATTATATTGAAATATATAAGATTTTACTTTTAAAGTTATCCAAAATGTCCGTAATAATAAATTTTTAAAAACAAATAATTTTGTTTTGTATTTATTGTGTATTTAATACAATGTTTTTATTTTAATAAAATTAATATAAACTATTTGATATGCGCTTTGAATTAAAAATATATAAATTTTATAATTTACGTTTAGAAATTATAAGAAAATTTAATATTTTTTATTTAAATGCAAAAGTTAATTTAAAATGTAAAAAATATAATAAATGAAATTTATTGAAAAAACAATCTATACATAATTTTAAATTATATTTTAAAATAAATATATTAAAAACATTATTTTTAAATTTATTTTAAATGTTTTTAATAAATTAGAAATTTTTTCAATTATTAGACAAATTAACGTAAAACTGTAATATGTATATTTTAATAAATTTTATTTATTGTTTAAAAATTTTAAATAAATTTTTGGATACAATCGATTCTAAAATAAATTGTTTTGTTTTCTAGCTGCCAATGAGGGCATTAATGGGGTTATTGGTTAAATAATAATTATTATTTTTACTACTTAAAAATTAGTTTTATTTTGTTATTAGTTTTAAATTCATTACATTATTCTAATTTAATTTTTATTACAGTTTATTTTGAAAATATTAAATATAATTAATTAATAAGTAATTTATTAAAAATTATAGTTTTCATATAAATCATATAAGCTGTAATTTTATAAAAAGTATTTATTATATATTATATATTTTTAAAAACATTTTTAATTACAAGAATAAATAATAGGAAATATTACAAAATTTAGGCCATCTCTAATTAAGAGTTAATTTGGTAAAAATATTAATAATTTAGATTTAAATAAAACTTGTCAGTTAGTATTATAGGTGTTAATCAATTTTAAAGTTGAAAATAAAAACTTTTTTTGTAAGCAATCATTAAAAATATAAATAATAAATATAAATTAAATTACAATAAATTACATTTAATTAATTATATATAATTATCTCATTTAAATTAACGTAAAGAAATTAAATTATGTTTTAATTAAAAATATCAAAGTAAAAAGATAATAGGCGGGCACGAGATATTTTCAAGTATTTTATAATATAAAAACAATGTTATAATAAATTGA
This sequence comes from Belba bartosi, assembly GCA_034693685.1. Taxonomy (NCBI): domain Eukaryota; kingdom Metazoa; phylum Arthropoda; class Arachnida; order Sarcoptiformes; family Damaeidae; genus Belba; species Belba bartosi. Next base: position 3,056 of record JAQFXP010003996.1, on the reverse strand, counting down.
ATAATTATCGATAATTGAAACATTTCAGCAAATGCTATAGTTGAGCTAAATTAAAATTCATAATCAAATCAAATTCAAATCTATTATATAAAATATCTATAAAATTTAAATAAATTTTCAAGACTGATTTAGATTATTTCAGTTAAAATTATAATTAATTATTATATTTTTAATTTATAATAAGAAATATATTTTATAAATTTAATTAAAACTAATTCACAAGTTAATTAAAACAATTTATATTGATTTATACGTCTAGTAAATACGTGTTGATATTCGTAATGATATTCATTGTAATCTTCAATGCAAATAAATTGGTTATTAGATTTATTTTAAATTATTTTTGAAATAGATTATTAAACTATTATTTCTGATATTTTAAATAGATTTTTAAACTAAAATTATAAATTAATTTTTGTTTTAAATTATTGTTACTGAAATATTTTGTATTTTGTTACTATTTCAAACATTGTGAAATTAATTAATTTTTAATACAATATTAAATTAAACTTAATTATAAAAATTATTATTATTAATAATTATTTTGATTAATTATTTTTATTATTAAACATTTTAACCTTAACTTTGCCATAAAATTAAATAAAAATGTATAAATATGGAGAGATTTTTTAATGCATAAATAGTTAATTTTAAAATATTGAATTTTAAATTTAGTAAAAATTGTATTACTTATTACTTATATTATTGATAACCAAATAATAAATATTATTTAAATTAACATAATTAATGTAATATTTAATATTAATTTACTGTTTTGAAAAATTTACAAAAATATCTAAAGACATTATGAGATTAATTCAGATTAGATTTTTAAGATTTAAATTTAAATTTTTAATAAATTTTTCGAGTGTTTCTTATATGCAAATTAAAATTTTAAATTTAAAAATAAAATTTTAAAAATTGTTTTTAAAAAATTTATGTATATTTTTAAAATAATTATATAATTTAAGTTTATTAAAAAATATAATTTTTAAATATTTGTAAAAATTGTTTAAATAATATATATAAATATAAAATTAATTTAAAACTATTATAAATATATAATTATTTATAAAAACTTGTTTTTATTTATAAATATATTTTAATTTTTTCAAAATAATTCTAAGTTTACAATAATATTTAAAACAGAATAAAAAAATTAACGATAGATTATAATAATTTTTATGGATTATTGCTCATTAATTGTTAAAAGTTCTATTAAAAATTTAATAATAAATTCATTGTTAAACAAACAATTTTTTAATAATTATTTAAATAATAAACGATTGATTATTAATAAATCGATTAAATTAATAAGATTTTATATATTAAACAAAAATTAGATAATTTTAAAATTTAGAAAAATTTAATAGAAATAAAATCATAACAAATGAAGAAAATTCGAGATTAACTGAAACAGAATATTATGTCACAATTTACTAAAGCATTAAATTATAATTAATTAAATATTATTTTAAATATTTATTTAGAACAAAACAACATTTTTTTAAATTTTATCTTAATTTATAAATTTTAAAATATTTGAATAAACATAAGATTTTTGCAACAAATTACAAAAAACATATTTTAAATTGCCATCCTCTTTAACCGTAAATAATATGTTTTAGGTTTAAATAATTCAACTTAAAATAAAAATACATATATTTTGAGAAAAGTAACACATTTCTTTAATCAAAATTATTTATCAACAAAAAAATAATTTGTTTTTTTTAATACTGTAAACCTGGATCTAGACCGAACAACCAATTATTAGTGAAAACATCTAACAAAGCGGACCGACTGCATGATGGCCAACTTTTGTTAACTTTTGCCTTGGACAAACACATATCTACCTTTTTATTTATAAAATGAAAAAAGAAGACCTTTACATATTTTATAGTATTTAATAATTTGTAAATTTTTAACCTGGACAATTCAACCTGGACCAAGACGTTTGGCCACTAATAGCGGCAGTCCGAGCAACACAGCCAACGGCCACACAAAACAATCAAAACAACTAATAAAAACAGAAACAGCTTTAGAATTAACAGCTTAATGTAATGTAAAAATTTTTTAAGCTTAACTTTACTGTTCATAGACTATTGTGAGCTTTAGCTTTACTTTGTATTAAGTCATTAAATTGTTTAAATCTAATCTATTAATACATTTTTTATTAATTATAAAATTGTAATATTTTTTACATATATAAATTTTATATTTTTAAATTATAAAAAATTAAATAATTTCAATAAAACAAACAAATTATAATTTTTATATAAAAACACTTAAACAAAAAAAATAAATTTAATTATGTAGTTTATCAAAATGATCAATCAAATATTTAATAATTAATAAACAAATAAACTTATTGATTCAATTTATCCGTATTTTTTATTAAAATTTAAAAATTTAATAAAAATATTTTAATTTATCATTTATACAGTTTTTATTTATTTTTAAAATTTTAATTTGTAATTAATTGCAAACTTAAAAAAATTTTTATATTAAAAAACTAAGATAGTTTTATTTCATTATTAGAATATTTAATCTATTTATTTAATTATACTTTATGTGTATTAATGCATTTGCAAATATTCTGCATTGCACATCAAAATTTGTATAAGTAAATATAAATAAAATTTTATATTTATAAAAATTCATATAATTCTAATAAAATTGGCATTTTGTAAGCATAAATAATTTTGCTGAAATTTTACTAAAATAATTAATTAAATAGTTATCAATTACTCTGTACTTTTTTGAGTTTAAGAATAAACAAATTGAGTTAGAAAAAAAAGTTTTATTAATTAAAAGTTGTTTTAATATTAAATTATTTTTTTATTTGATAATTTTATTTTTAAATTTTAAACTAAAATATATAATTAAAATTTAAAATAATTTTTAAAAATATAATTACTTATTTAATAAATTTAAACATGTAAGCAAAATTAATAATTTAATTATCAAATCATATTTAATTTACAGTTTGTTGACATTTATATTTATTTAATAATTTTTTATTAAAAAATAATTTTCTTTGACGAAAATTTTGCATA
>JAQFXP010003995.1:0-11403 GCA_034693685.1 Belba bartosi | reverse complement strand
TAATTAAAAAATTGTTTTTTTCTTAACAACAATTGTTGCATAAAATTTTTACTAATTTAGCCGACATTCAGTCAAATGCAATAATAAATATATTTAAATCATTTTTGCTTCAAATGATAGTTTGTTATTAAAACGTTAAACAAATTACTATAGTTTTGTAAATAAGAAATTTTTATGCCAAAAAATTTTATTCATAAGAAAATAACTGACATTTATTAGAAATTTATTTAAGTTTTGATTTTAATATACAAGTTATTCTTTAAATTATATTTGAATGTCATTATAAAAACTCTAGAAATTTTTGTAAACATTTACATTTCAGTCTGGAATTATTTCAATAACATTGAAATAATTTAATTGTTGCGTTTATATAACTTTTTTAAAAATTAATTCTCACATAAATATAAATAAATTTATCATAAATTATATGAAAGCTCAAGCGAATATCTTTCAATGAAATATCATTATTATTATTATTTAAATGAATAAAAAATCGATTTAGTTTCGGTCGGTCAGTGAACGAGTGAATATATTGCAACTGATGACGAAATAACTGTTTTAATGCAGATTCAATAGCAAACCGATTGAATTATATACAGATGTTTAGAGAAAATTTGCGTAAAAAAAACTGTAAATGATTTAGTATCGCATTTCACTTGAATATACAATTTGAGTATATATTCTTGTATTCAGTAATTGTGTTTATATAGAGTCAGACTTTGCTTCACGTTTACAGTTAGCCAATAGTGAAGACGTTTAATGTCTTTCGTAACTAACTATCCGTTTAAAACTGTTGTCGAATATATTTTCCTATTTATTCTCAAAATTTTTGAATTTTTTTGTCAGTTAATATAAACTGTATTTTGATTAACATCTCATTTATACTTTTAGTCAGTGAATCAGCAAATAATTTAAGATTGATCTTGTAATATTCTTAATAACTATTATAAATTAAAGCATTAATTTAAACTTGGCAGTATTGTTACAGTGATAATTAACATAACTTAATTTATAGTTAAAATAAGTTATACTTAAAACTCTTTAACTACTTTATCAATGCAAAAACTGTTAATTGATTTAAATTATTATTATATTAATAAAAAAATATAATGTAATTAGATATTTTAATAATAATATATTTTATAAATAATTTTTAAAAATAGAATATAATTATTTAAAAATTAACTTTTAGAAAATGGTCAAGCCAAACCCGACAACTGTGTCTCGACGTAAATCCGGGCCAAAGAAACAGAACAAAAATGAGCCAAAACGAAACAGCCAGGCTGTAACCCGGGCACCTCTATTCGCGACACAAGCCGTACCAAATCGCAACTCTATGCCCACAAACAACGTCAACACTCAGCCATCGACTAGTTTCGGCAATAGTCGGGCGTCGGATAATTACATCAACGAAATCAATAAATTACGTTCAGAACTCGAAGTGGCAGTCAAGCGGTACAACGACTTATCGAAAGCTAATAAGAATTTGAATCACAATTACATCGATTTGAGACAAAATTTCGATGACATTGAGAGCAAGAATAAGGCCTTAAATGCAGAGCTGATAGAAACCCAACAATTGCGCCGACAGTTAGAGATTAATAGCTTTAATCAGAATAAGTCACTTTCGGATCAGTTGAAAAAGATTCAAGAGTTGACTGAAGAGAAGGAGAGAATCCGAAGCGACTGTCGAGTGATTTTGGATCAATATGAGGCCAACTCTAATAGCAAAGACAGCGAAATACAAAAATTACAACAAGTTTGTCGTAATTTGGAAGCTGTTGTGTCCGGACAGGCCGGAAATGAGCCCGGGCTCGAACCGCTGCTTAAAGAGAATTCCGATTTGAAGGATGAGATCAGAAAATTGAAAGATTCACTCAATTACTATAAACGTGAAAATGAGAAAAATGTAAGTTTTTATTGATCTTTTAGCTAGATAATAATTTTTAATATTAATTAAGCTAGAGTATTTATTTATGCCTGATTAGGGAGTGATTTTTGCCTGATTCCTTCTTTTTTACAATCCCTGATTAAAATAAATTTTAATTAATTAAATAAAAATAATTGCATCTTATATAATTAGCTTATAATTACAATTTTAATATTAAACATAACGTTAGTGTTAGCGACATTTTAAAATAAATGCATAAGCTAGTTTATAAATAAAATTTTCAATTAAAAAATAAAATTCAATTATAATATCAATTATTTCTACCATGATTAGAAAACTAAACAAATGTCGAATGCGTTTCGATTCGAACAATTACAGCGTCAATATAGAGAAACAGTGCAAGCAATGTACAAAAATGAGCAAGATAATTCTAATGCTTTATTGACCAATGCAATGGAATTACTCGCCGATCTGATTAACACCACCAAGCAAGAAGCGAAAGTGAAAATTAATGCGCGTTTGGCGGCAAACCAGGCGGTGATGGCATTGACAGAAGCGGGCGCTAAACAACTGGAAGAGACCAAACCTATTGAGCGATGTATGTGTTGTTTGATTTTTTACATTAGCAAAGAATCTTATTTTATAAAATAGTTTTAGCCAAATTTTTTATCTCTGTTTTATGACTAATTTATTAAAATTAATTTTAGTTTGCTAATTTTTAAATGCAGTTAATTAAATAAATAATTCAGATAATTCATTCAAGAAAATAGATAAAAATTTAAAATTTTAAAAATTATTTTATTAAGCAAAATTACAAATAATAATTAGTAATAGCATGTCTAACTAATAGCATCTCTTACTAATAGCATGTCTTCTATTTTGTGCACAACTTTTAGATTAAAACGATTTTTTAAAAACCGTTTACAACTTGGTATTTTTAGTAGCTTGCAACTTTGCACTGAGCAAGATTAAATTCAATTGTTGATGAATTCAAAAAAATATTTTAATTAATGTATGTTTAAGTTTAGATAAAAGCAAATGCAAATATAATATTAAATAAAATATCCTATTCTGCACAAACTTGCTTAACACAAATAAATCCATTTTTTAATTAATATTTTATTTCCCTGTCCTCACGTCGGGTGCGGGTTCTCATCTGAGACCGGGGGTGGACTCAAGACACACATGACTGTCAAACACTTCATAACTAACAATAATATTATCGATACTATTACTTTGGATGAAGAAAATGACGTTCAAATGGAGGTATAAATACACAAATGTATTGTCACTATAGACTGTAATTTGTGTTAACACTGATTAAAGTTTTTATTCTTATTAAACGCTTTTATATTAGTGGGATACTCAACCGGATGATAATTTTTATTTTATTACATATGACATAGAATATACAAATATTACAAAATCCACGAGAAAAAAATATAAACTTTTAATTTTAAAAATTACACAAAAAAAAGTTTAAAATTATAAAAACATAAATATTATCTTTTATTTTTCTATGTTTATTTTTTTAAAACTATTATTTTTCGTATTTTATTGATTATATTCAAAAATTAATTATTAAAATTAGAATTCTCATATTATAAAACAGCATAAAACTATATATGCGCAATTTCGTACTGATCTCTCTCATTTTTATAGATAATCTGCAAATAACCTCAAACTCAATAACCTATAATAATTTATACCCGAACATTAATTAGCATAAAAATTTAATTGTCATTATCATGAATTAGGTTTTCAATTGTGTCTTACAAATAGTCTCATATTATTTATTAAAATAAATTTTGTAAAAATTAAATTTTTTAATTAACAATTTATTTTTTGATTTTTTTTCTATATGATTTTTAGGCAATTTGATGTAATTTTAATTAAGATTAAAATTATTGATTCTAATAAATTGTTTTATAAAATTCAAAGTGTGTTTTAATTTATTTATATTTTTTATAATAAATTTATTAACTTTTGCATTGCGTTATTAACTCTGAATAGATATTTCTAAAGCCGTAAAACATTAATTTAAAATTTAAATAAAAATATCTTACTAATTTAAATTGATTCGCTATTTCTCACATTATGTCACGCATTGAAAGTCTAATCTAGATTCGAAAGAGACTGTAAAGCAGTTCTTAATTGAAGTGCATTTATGTGTTGATAGTGACAGTGAACTGTTGACTGAATTCCAAACAACTCTCTCTACAGTAGCGAAACGCAAAAGATAAGAATTCAAAATGTTTGTTAACTTTTATACCATTTGTTAAGCATACAAAAACAGTATATCTGCGTGGTCACCCAAGGACAAGATTTGGACCAAGCAGATACTGTATATTGTTTTTGTATGTTTAGAAAACAGTTAAATTGCTAATCAACTCTTTTGAAATATGAGTTGTTGCGCTTCTATGCTCTACAGCAGAAAAACGCAACATCTCATAGTTCAAAAGAGTTGATTAGCAATTTAATTGTTTGCTAAATATGCAAAAACAATATATCTGCATGGTCCAAAACTTGACCTTGGGTGACCAAGCAGATATACTGTTTTTGTATGTTTAACAAATAGTATAAAAGTTAACAAACATTTTGATTTGTTATCTTTTGCGTTTTGCTGCTCTACAGTTAATAAATAAAAAGTGTTTTAACTCAAAAAGTGATTTAATTTGCCATCTTACTAGTTAAATACGACTCATTTGACAAGTAAGCTAAATAATTTTGTATTTTTAAGATAAAACAATCTTAATTTGTTTATTGTTTAATTTTAATTATTACTAAATAGTTGCTTGTTTATTAATTTTTTTGTTTTTTATAAAATCTTAAATCTAATAAGTTTATTATACTGTAATTATTAATTTTTACATTTAAATTTTAAAAACATATATAAAAACAAATAAGTTGTTACAGTTTTAGCTATATTTAGTTTAAATTTTTTAATACTGTATATGTAATAGGAATACCTCATATCAGTGTTTCTATAATTTCATTTTTATAAATACAATTTAAATCATTATATAAATACATTTTAAAAATATTTTTTCTGTTTACTTTAAATTTGTAATCGTATACTTTTTAATGTTCTAAACTTTAAAATCATTTTTTTAATACTTATTCATTTTCGAGATTAAATAAATAAATAAGAATTGTAATAGAAAATTATTGTAATAAAAGCTTGGTGAGAAAGGAATGTGGGATGGAATGCGAGAAAAGGGATAAAAAGGATCGCTTAGCGTTGATTAAAATTATTATGTTTTCTGACTTTTAAACAAAGCTTTTCATTACAAGTATAAGAATAATAAGAATAAAATCCTATTGTCACTAAGAAGTGGTTATTGAAATTATTATTTAAAAGTTAATCATTAATATAAAGTGGTATAAGTAAGCCCGGTTTACTCTCGCGTGTAAAGGCACAAAAACCACCGGAATACCGGAAGCACCTTTACATATATATATATATATATATATATATATGCGCAAACTGTAGAAAAATTTAATATTTATTTATTTATTATTGCTGTCAATATATAATTGATTAATGGTCGATCGTACACCGTTGTACTTTTTGTAAATAACAAGATTATTTGTTTTAATATATAAGCAATATTTTGCATTAATTGTTAAATATTAAGTTTTGCAATAATTTATAAATTTTAATTAAATTTTACGTTAAAACATTAAAATACATTTAAATATTAATTGTTTACTTATTTAAATTTTTTGGGTTAAATAATTTAAAACTTTATTTATAATTTTATTTTTTTTATACGCTTGTTTATATTGTGAAAACATATAATTAAATAATTGTTTTTTTCTCTTAACACAACAATTGTTGCATAAAAACTTTAATAATTTAGTCGACGTTCAGTCAAATGCAATAATAAATATATTTAGATAATTTTGCTTCAAATAATAAATAGTTTGTTATTAAAGAGTTAAACAAATTATTACAGTTTTTTAATTGAGAATTTTTTGAATTTTTAAGATTATTTAGGTTTTGTAAGTTGGTTTGTAAATTGTTAGCAGGCATTTTCAAAGAGAATACTTTATTCTTAACACAACTTAATTATTCGTGACAAAATTTGCATTATGTCGAATGTAATACGTTTCGAATGTCATTTATCAGACATTCTTCATCATGGACTTTTGACTATGTACTAATTTTCATGAGTAATGATCGAATTATATTAATATATCGGTTTAGGGTGAAGATGAGCTGGGTGATTTGACGATTGTTGAGCTGAGTTGAGTCATAATAATATGTCTAATTTATATTTAAAATAACATAATTTTAGGTCAGTTTTTTGTTTATGTATTAACATGTTTAATTTTAACATTTAATTGCAATTTTTGATCACAAACAAAAAAATTTTTTGTTCATAAGAAAAAACTGATATTTATTAGAATTTTATTTAAGTTTTGATTTTATCAAGTTATATTACAATGTCGCTATAAAAACTTTGTAATAATTTTTGTAAACATTTGCAGTTTCAATCTGGTATTTTTTCAATGATATTGAAATGATTTAATTGTTGCGTTTATATAACTTTAAAAAAATTAATTCTTACATAAATATACATAAATTTGGCTTAAATTATATGCAAGCTTAAGCCAATATTTTTCAATGAAAATTTATTATTATTTAAATGAAAAAAATTTGTATTTTGTTTCGGTCGGTCAGTGAACGAGTGAATATATTGCAACTGATGACGAAATAACTGTTTTAACATATATTCAATAGCAAACCGATTGAAATATACAGATGTTTAGAGAAAATTTGAGAAACAAAAACTGTAAAAATATTTTGTCTCATATTTCACTTGAATATTAATTCGAGTATATTTTGTTCTTGTATTCAGTAATTGTGTTTATATAGAGTCAGACTTTGCTTCACGTTTACAGTTAGCCAATAGTGAAGACGTTTTATGTCTTTCATAACCTAACTATCCGTTTAAAACTGTTGTGGAATATATTTTCCTATTTATTCTCAAAATTTTTGAATTTCTTCGTCAGTTGATATAAACTGTATTTCGATTAACATCTCATTTATACTTATAGTCAGTGAATCTCAGCAAGTAGTTGAAGATTGATCGTGTAATATTCTTAATAACTATTGTAAATTAAAGCATTAATTTAAATTTGTCATCATAACTACAGTCATAATTAACATCATTTAATTTTTAGTTAAAATAAGTAATAATTAAAAATCTTTAACTACTTTATCAATACAAAAACTGTTTATTGATTTAAATTATATTATATTAATAACAAATATAATATAAATAAATATTTTTATAAATAACTTTTGAACAATATAATACAATTAGTTTTAAATTAACTTTTAGAAAATGGTCAAGCCAAAACCAACAACTGTGTCGCGACGTAAATCCGGACCAAAGAAACAGAACAAAAATGAGCCAAGACGAAACAGCCAGCCTATAACCCGGGCACCTTTATTCGCGACACAAGCCGTACTAAACCGCAACTCTATGCCCACAAACAACGTTAACACTCATCCAACGACTAGTTTCGGCAATAGTCGGCCGTCGGATAATTACATCATGGAAGTCCATAAATTACGTTCGGAACTTGAAGTGGCAGTCAATCGATATAACGACTTATCCAAAGCCAATAAGGATTTGAATCACAATTACATTGATTTGAGACAACATTTCGATGACATTGAGAGCAAAAATAAGGCCTTAAATGCAGAGCTGAAGGAAACGCAACAATTGCGCCGACAGTTAGAGATCGATAGCTTTAATCAGAAAAAGTCACTTTCGGATCAGTCGAAGAAGATTCGAGAGTTGACTGAAGAGAAGGAGAGGATTAGAAGCGAGTGTCGAGTGATTGTTGAAGAATATCAGGATTACTCGGATAGCAAAACCATTGAAATACAGAAATTACAAGAGTTTTGTCATATTTTGGAAGCTGGTGGGTCTGGACCGACCGGGAATGAGCCCGGGCTCGAACCGTTGCTTAAAGAGAATTCCGATTTGAAAGATAAAGTCAAAAAATTAAATAATTCTCTTAATTACTACAAACGAGAAAACAAAACAAATGTAAGTTTTTATTAATTTTCTTGTGTAGATTAACTAGATAATTATTTTTTACTACTAGTTATGCTAGAGTGTTTTTAATTTGTTTAATTTTTAATTATTTTGTCATTAATTAAAATAAAATTTAAATAAATAAATAAATAAAAATAATAACAATAATAATTATATATTATAATTAGCTTATGTATAATTACAATGTTAAAATTTAACAAAGTGCTAGCTACATTTTATAATAAATGCATAAGCTAGTTTATAAATAAAACTTTTAATTAAAAAATAAAATTCAAATATAAAATCAATTATTTCTACCATGATTAGAAAACGAGACAAATGTCAAATGCGTTTCGATTCGAACAACTACAGCGTCAATATAGAGAAACAGTGCAAGCAATGTACAAAAATGAACAAGATAATTCTGATGCTTTATTGACCAATGCGATGGAATTACTCGCCGATCTGATTAACACCACCAAGCTCGAAGCGAAAGAGAAAATTAATGCGCTTTTGGCGGCAAACCAGGTGAAGATGGCATTGACAGAAGCCGGCGCTAAACAACTGGAAGAGACCAAACCTAATGAGCGATGTATGTGTTGTTTGATTTTTTACATTACCAAAGAATCTTATTTTATAATTTAGTTTTAGCAAAATTTTTATTTCTATTTTTAGATTAATAATTAATTTGTTTTATGAATAATTTACCAAATTTAATTTTAGTTTGCTAAATTTTAAATGCAGTTAAATAAATAAATAATCCAGATACGTCATTCAAGAAAATGGATAAAAATTCAAAATATTTTTAATTATTTAAATAAGCAAAATTACAAATAATAAACAAAAGTTGGATGTCCAAAGATTAGCATGTTTAAACTTATAAAAACTTTATTATTATAATTTTTAATTATTATTACAACTAAAATTACTCTTACTTTTAATTACAATTTTTAAATTAAAACGAATGTTTTGAAAACGCTTACAATTTGCTTGCCTTAGTAGCATGCAAATCAACGTAAGTTTGCACTAATCAATATTAGATTTAATTGTTGATTAACTCAATTAAATGATTTAATTATTAAAAGTTTCGATTCCTATTTTGCATAAACTTGCTTAACCCAAATAATTTAATAATAAATTTTATTTATTTTAGTTGCCTGTCCTCACGCCGGGTGCGGGTTCTCATCTGAGACCGGGGGTGGACTCAAGACACATATGACTGTCAAACACTTCGATAATGACAATAATATTATCGATACTATTACTTTGGATGATGAAAGTGATGAAATGGAAGTATAAATACACAAATGTATTGTCACTATAGACTGTAATTTGTGTTAACATTAATCTAAGTCTTTATTCGTATTTAAACTTTTAAATCAGCGGATTGATTCTATGTGTGAGTGATTTTTTAAAAGTTTTTATTGTATTACATCTCGAATAAAATATACATAAATTACAAAATCTATGTTAAAATAATTTAAAATTATAATCATTTAAATATTGTCGTTTAATTGGCTATTTTCAATTTATATCTATTCGTATTTTATTGATTATTTTAAAAAATTAATAATTATAATTCTCATATAAAATAACACAAAATTATATACAAACAATTTCTTATTGATCTCTCTCATTTTTATAATTAATCTGTAATCAAACTTACTAATATTTAATTTTGTTGCATTAAAATATTTAATTAGTATAATAATCTAATTTTTATTTCTATGAATTACTGGTCTCAACAGTGTTTTCAATTATGTTTTACAAATAGTCTCATATTATTTATTTTTAAAAATTAAAAAAAATTAATTTTATGATCAACAATTTATTTTTGAAATAATGTCTCTGTTGATTTCTTATATGATTTTTAGGCAATTTGATGTAATAATAAATTACACTAAGATTATTGATTCCAATAAAAATTTTATGAAATTTAAATTGAGTTTTATTTTATTTATATTTTTATAGTTTTGTTAAATATTGCATTGTCAAACTTTTAATATATTTTTTAGTTTTTATTTATGTTTATACTATAATAAATCAAATACAAATAATTTTAAAACTTACTTTACCACGTGGGAGGGCAGGGGAGTAAAATTAGAATTAGCTGATTTATCATTTTATATAACCAGAAAAGAGCAAATTTTATAGTTTAAAAGAAAGTAGCATTTTAACTGTTTACTAAATTACAAAAACAATATATCTGCATTGTTTGCCAACGGACTATGCAGATATATTGTTTTTGTATATTTAACAATTGAAATAAAAGTTAACAAACATTTTGATTTCTTATCTCTTGCACATCTCTGTATATAAAATATAGAGATAATTTCTTGAAATATAATAATATGTGTTGCTTGCTCGAGTTTGAATTTTAGCTAGGTCATAAAAATTCTTAAAATCACAGCACCAAAGATCTATTATCGCAGTGTTTTATATAAATAAGCAAAAATTTAGAAATCAAGTTTTTATTAATTAAATAATTTATAAACAATATTTGCATTATTTTTTAAATGTTAAATTTTGCAATAATATTTGAAATAATTATAAAATTTTAATTAATTAAATTTTTAAGTAAAATTTATTAAAATAATTTAAATGTCAATTTTTTACATATATATGATATTATGATGAAGTGATTTAATTAAACGTTCATACATAATTATAGCAATAAAATAAAATAATTCTTACATAAATATACATAAATTTGACATAAATTATTTGCAAGTTTTAACGTGTAACTTTCAATAAAAATTCATTATTATAATTAACATGCAAATTTTAGTTAATAAATATATTTGCACTTTGTTTTGGTTGATTAGTGAATGAGTAAACATATTTCAACTTATGATAAAATAACTGTTTTAACACAAATTTATTAGTCAAATCAATTGAATTATATCCAGATGTTTAGGAAAGACATTTGCGAAAAAACTGTAAACAGATTTTGTCTCACAATTAACTTAAATGTATTTACTTGTATTCAGTAATATTGTTCAGACTTTTCCTTAGGTTTACAGTTAGAGAATAGTGAATATGTTTAATAAGTTATGAAACGACGTCAAAACATCGAGGAGGAGTACCTTTTCTCGGACCAAATGCTAGTTAGGGGAATAAATCCAAATTTTTAAAACCATGGGGACATTATTGACATCTGTATAAAAGCATGTGCAGATATAATAATAAATATAAATTACTATTCTGCACAAACTTACCTTACACAAATAATTAAATCATATATTAATTTCCTGTCATTACGTTGAGTGCAGGTTCTTATTCAATACCGGGGGTGGACTCTAGACACACTTAACTGTCAATCACTTGGATAATGACAATAATATTGTCTATATTATTACATTGGATCAGTGAAGCCCTCGGAGCCAAATATAAAGTTAGGCTTTTGTGCAAAACTCGTAAAAACTTGTTTAATTGTTTTAAAGTGTTACAAATTTT
>JAQFXP010003994.1:0-11406 GCA_034693685.1 Belba bartosi | reverse complement strand
TCCTCAATGCGGTTAATGTGATTCTCATTTTGGACGATAGACACTGAGGTGATCCTCAATCTGGACAAAGTGATCCTTAATAAAAAACAACTGTAGAGAGCTGTTCTATTAATTAAAAGTCAATTAATTAATTAATGAAAAGCCATTTTGAAGTGATCTGAGCTGAGAGTCAGTAAACTCTCGCGTAAGGGCGGCAGCAAAGCGAGTATTAGCAAACTTTGAGCTACAATCGCCCCCAGAGGTAGCCGTCTCTGAGATATAGCCGCTTTCCCCTTACAACTACATGTTAGCAAGCTCATTTTATAACTAAATTTTTTAAATCTAAAATCATGTTTTAGAATTGCTTGCTCTAATATTGAGCCAAATTATGAAAATATAACAGCATTAAATAAATAATTATCTAAATGTATATATATTTAAATTAAAAATAATATATTTTAATGTTTTAAAATAATATTGTATTTCATTTTTAAAAATCTTTATTATCATTAAATAAATTAGTAGATTGTATTATTTGTAGTTATCACCTCATTAAAAATGTAACTATATGTAGGAATAACACTTTTGCTATATAATGCTTATGCATAGACCTGGAAAATGTTTAAATTTTGCGCTCAAAAATTCAATTAAAAGTTGTACTAGGTGTAAGAACTTTGCTATATAGTACAGTAGTTAAACTTGTTAATTCATAAAATTGATTACTTTTTTTTAATTTTTAAACTTTAATAATGAAAATCGCGATATGTTTTAAATTTCAATATATTTGTTACTTACTTTTACTATTTAGTTAACATGCATAAAAGGAATATTCCCAATGCTCTATAAATCTTAGAACAGTGCAGATACACTGTTTTTGTTTGTTTAATAAACAGTTTTGCGTTAATAAAAACTTTTTAAACTTTAGAATATATTGCAAACTAAGATTAATTAAACTTTACTAAATTAATGAATATATAAACTTTTTATTGCTATTTATAAGTCATAGATGTTTTAAATAAAATAATAGTTTCGAACACGTAGTCAGAAGCAACTTGCAAGATTACAAACAACGTCTGCATATATTGGCACGCGTGCCACATTTTCCCATGTCTACTTATGCACTTTAGAACTATAAATAATGTTTAAAACTTTGTCAATTTGGGCGATATATCGATATCGATATAACTTTGTTTCAAAATTATTACTCAAACAAAACTGCTTAAATCTCTCCCTGGCAGATTCATATTTAAATTATTTCGTTTTATATTAAACTGGTAAGTGAAATTCTTTGTATTCACTCTATTATTGATTTAATTTGGTTATAATATTTCAAATAAATTTTCGCCAAGTTCAAATATATTGTACAGACCTTACAAATCTGGCCAAATTAAATAAAACCTCCAAATCCTCGCCATCTGGTGGCTGATATTTTTTTTAAATATTACCGTAATATTAAAAATAAATACAGAAATTAGCTTGAGTTTGTTTAATAAAATATCTTGCCAAGTTTACTGCCAATTAAATCAAAATAATTATAATAATTGAATAAACCAATTGAATTGTATCCGTCAATTTTTACTTTTACAAACGTTGTTTATTTATTGGATTTAAACAACCATTTTTAACCCATTCAAAACAGATCCGGACAACTCGTTAATAAAAAAAAATTTCAAATATTAGTTTAATATTATAAATTTAAAAATTGTTCCAGCTATTTGTTAAATAATATGGTAATTCGATATCTATAATTTAACATTGCACTATTAGGTAATCTATTAGGCCTACTCAAATAAATAAGTATAGAGTAGGCCTGCACAAAACCTAAGAGTTTAAACTGTAAGTTAACTTTATTTACTATTCATTAAACATTAAAAAACAATATATCTGCAGTGAATCGCAATTCACTGCAGATAGCTTATTTTGTCTTTGTAAACAAACAGCAAAAAAACTAACAAACAGATTGAACTCTTAGGTTTTGTGCAGGCCTAGTATAGAGCGAATTTTCTGCTGCTTTGGCATCATTTTGGCATGTTAGAGATACAAACTTGAATTTCATTTCAAGTTATTAATAAGTTAAAAAGGTAGAATTTTGATAGAATTGATCGGTGAATATATAATCATTTATTTTATTGTTTTGGCAAGTTAACTAAAGTTACATCAGTTTAAAATTAGAACTATTTAACTATTTGCCAAAATATTAAATTTTCCAGATAACTTTCGTTAGATTAAATGTATATTCATTCAAAAATTCTGTAGATTATATGTTCAATGATATAAAACGATAAATAAGTAAAATATTAAGTATTTTAAATGAATTAATAATCTTTAAGTTCTATCGACAAAGGGTTAACTTGATCTAATTGCGAAACATCTAAAACAAGTCATTAATAATGTAAACAAAATATCAGAAAAATGATACAGGACATAAATGTCAAAATAAAGATACGTTAAACCTGATGACAAAATGTTAATTCCGTCAATTACTCAATAAATGTTAATTTAATCTTTGTAATTTTATATAAATCATTTAATACGGTGAAAAAACCTAAGAAATATAACATCTTACATTTATATGCTAATTTAAATGTTCGAAGATTAGATGTCTAAAAATTAGATTAAGTACAATTAGCTCTACCGCTCTAAAAATAGAAATTGAGACAAACTTCGAGTAATTCTAACCCTGAAATAAAACTCCTGTTCAGAAGTTGTAATTCGAAAAGTAACAGAAATTTTACTATTAAATACAAACATGTTGATTTTAAAGATAGGTTAACTTGAATACTTTTAGATTAGATTTTAAGCATATTTTCTTTAAAATATTTTATGCTTATCCCAGCCAGCTTATATACTTGTACAAGTATATTAGCTTGTATACTTTTAATAACTATTAATCAATTTGAGTTTCAAACCAATATTGAACTTAAAATAGATTCACAAATTATATATTTATAGTTAAACAAAAATTTAGAATAAAAATTAGATAAACATTTTAAATAAAAATTATAAGCTTGAATAGTTTTATTCAATTTTTACAGATTTTTAAATTAAAATTTGAGTTTGATTAATTTTGTTATCAAAGTTTGAATTAAAATTTTTATTTTTTTTTCCCCAAAACTTAAACTTAAATATAGTAATTAATTCAAATCTAATATTATTTAAAAGTATTAAGTCAGATATAAAATGTACAGGTTAATCTATTTATAACTGGGTAATCTATTATTATAGCAAAATTACAGTTGTTTTTCGAATGACAGCTTCTGTAAGTGTAGTTTAAGAACAGTTCCAGTGATCGATGTATTGAACGCAAACATATTACTCGAATCAAACGACACTAACTATCCATTAACTACAGTATTGTATGAGTTTACAGTATAATACCATTATATGCCAGTTATGACAATATTGATGCAAATGAGCTAAGAATCTAATTTTAACAATTATAGTTTGACATCAATTAAATTAGAAATGGACTCAATTTGATTTCACTTAATTGATTCAATTTCTATTAATTAAAACATTTATTGTTTATATTTTATATGTCAAATAATTTTATATTTGAGACAATTTAATAATTGTAAAATTTATTTAGTTTCCAAAAGTAAATAAAACTTAGATTTCAAAGATTTCAATCATTTAAATACAATTCACCACTAATTAAAGCTAAAAATAATTATGAATTCTCAACAGGATTAGTAAAAGTGAGCCGGGTCTGAAAATATTATATTAGGTTGAGTCACATAAAGTGATTTGTCATTTGTTGCAAATTTTGCAATTCAACCGATTTCACTGAATTTAAAATAAATTTAGTCGATATAATAAAACTATATCGGAATTAACGCTAATTTATAAAAATATTCCAACTTTGACCAAAAGTATTAAAAATTAGGCAGGCCAAAACCCTAATGGGACCAGCATTTACTATAATAGTATGTGAGGGCATGAGGGTATCAGGGTGAAAGGTGAGACAAATTCAGACAATAAGCGGCAATTGTGCAGAAAATAGTTCGAATTTCGAATTAGAATGAATTGAAATGATTTAAACATAAATTGATTGAATAAAACGATTCTTTAATAAATATTTCAAATTCAGTGTCAAAATCCAAATTTGTTTAACAATAATTGAATTAATTGTTCAGTTAATTAGTAACAATTGCTTGAATTCATTATTAAAGCTTATTTCAGAACAACTTTTGCCCATTATTTGTCACATTTGGTCAAAAAGAGTCATTTAATTACCGAATAAATCAATAATAGGTCTAAAACGACAACAATTTCTATACATTCATTGATTATATTATAGAATATATTAAATATTTGTCAATCAATTAATTATTTATCAATGATTTTATATAATTTAAATACTCTAAAACTTACATTATTTGCACCGTTAGTATGAAGTGAAGAATTCAACTCATCACTATCAACGCCATTCGCTCGATTCAGGTCTTCAGTGGAAGTGCTCGCCTCAACCATCAACTGCTCATTCGTTTTGGAACTATTGTTCAAACTATTCATTCCATTCATTACGTTATTCAACAAAAACTTGTCATTAATTTGCGGTTCATTGAAATTATTTCTCAATTGTCCAAAAGAGTGTCCCAACTCATGAGGTTTAAGTAGAGGCGGTCGGGAAAAGGGACCGCAATTGTCGGCTGAAGTATATTCATAATATGGTCTGATATGAGGCGGTTGTGATGCCATTTGCGGTATAGTCTGCTGTTGTTCCAAACCATTCGTTTCAGTTTTGATCAAATGCTTGGTTTCGAACAATTGGTTTGGAAAGAGTTCGGGAGAAGACATACAACCAATGGCTGCCGACGACTGTAAATGGGATGTCGATTGAGTCAGTGCTGACGAGAGGTTCGGGTAATGAAAACCAAATGATTGAAAGTTTGAGGTATTGTTCACTTCTTCGGATTTAATAGATTGAAGCGATTGAAGCGATTGACCCGTATTTAAAAGTTTTGAGTCATTGTGTAAAAACTGTGCGAAATATTCATAATTTGTGTGAATATTGTTGGGTTGAGAACAAGAGGAGACACAGGAGTCGTAATTTGGTTTTGCATACGAATGGTTCAGCAGATGTGGCGGAATTGTGGTCTCAATCGATCGCTTTTTGCGTTTCTTTTCCTTTGGTTTTTCTGTCGAAGAATTCAGGTTTTGATGTAAACGATAAATGGTTTCTGAAATAGTCGGCGGTTTTGGCATTGAAGAGATGGTGTCGGCAGTGATGGCCGCAATACTCGGAGTCGTCAAACAGTTAATTGAATCCAATTCGCTGTCGGTTTCAAACATTTTTCGCGAGGCTTTGGTCGGAGGACTCCAAAGCTTTTCCAATTCCGGACAGTCTTCGTCACTCACGTACTCATCCGTATCGGAGGAAAAGTCCTTTTTGTGCGGCGGATGTCGTTTGTGTTTATTGCTAACAATTGTCAAACATTTCCCAATTATTGCTATTGTTTACCAATTATAACAATTCACAACAAATCGATTGAAAATTACTTACAATTTAGACATAATGTCCTTTTCGTAATGCGAAGGCGCCGGTGCAGCACATATATGACTCGGGTCTTTCGGGTCTGGCCCAACATCCTTTCCCTGCAGCCATAGCTCATACCTGTCCGGTTGAAACTTCTTGACAAACGCCTCCATTGAAATCTTCACCGAATCTGATCTGCAGTCGCACTGAAAACAAATTAAAAACAAATTTCAGTTTTACTCAAATGTCTGTCTTTCTCGGGAATGACATACTCTAACGGCCCGTTTGCCAAACTCGACCCAACGCGGAAGTGCAAAATTAGTAGATTCAGCGCAATTGTAGCCATGATTATAGCCGGCGTGGTATGAATAGGGGAACGTTATCATAAACTCGCCTTCCTCTTGGGTGATCTTATTGAATGGAATCGAATACTTCTTCAGAACTTGTGGTGAAATCAAAGTCATTTTGTGCCGAAGAAAGGCCGGGCATTGCTTATAACTGCTCGGGAAGAAACCTATCATCAAATCAATACAAAACTCATTAGATATCAGCAATTGTTAGAATATAAAGTTCCCAACCGTTGGCCAGGCGTTCCAACCGCTTCCCGTGTTCGGGAGGAATGCAATACCAGGACTTAGGAGCGCCGAAGTGGAGGTAATTGATGGAATAGAGATCCATGTCCTCGGTATGCCAGGCAAAGGTGGTTTTCCACATTCCGAAGTAGAGGTAAGCCGTGTTTACGCCCATTATTTTGATTCCATAGCTTTCGTTAATCATATCGAGACAAGTGTTTAAGTTATTTATATTAAATTCCTTGCAGTCCTCGTCGGTCAGAGTGCCCGACACATCGGCCCCATATATGGCCGGACAAAAGGTTACGTTTTTCCAGTACTTGCGCTCCAAATCTTCGTAATCGAAATACGTCGGCGTATTGTACTTCGAACTGACGGCCATTTTCTTAAAGTCTTTAATAGTCATCGACTTCTTCTGGATGTTGTACTGCTGGTAGAGTCCCTGCCCTCCCGTCACCACCTGTTGTATCGGCGCTTTGATTGTAATGTTGATGTCGTCGTAGCCGTTCTTCCGGGGCTTCCACTCCGGCGGAGGGATTATCTGTTCATTGGATCCGATTTGGTGTTAGTCTGCAAATGTCGGCAATAGGAAAGCGAAAGGGAATGGCATACATACCTTGGCCAGACCTGCTTTGTAGGCGCCCTGGCTTTCCATGTACTCCAAGTACTTCGAAAAGTCTTTCATGTCTTCTATTTTGGGTCTGAAGACCATAATTCGGGGGATATTCGAGTTATTGTCCGTCAAACCCATTCTCTCTTTCGGTTAACACTAATTCACTTCAAAACTAATTAATTGTCACTAATTGTCAACAAATTGAGGACAAACTGGTTTAAACTCTTCAGTCAATTAAAATTAATAATAATTGAAAATAAAATTTCTTTTGTTTTGCAAGTGATTCAAGTAATGCATAATTGTATTACAATTCAAAATAAAGTCTTAAATAAACTGATTGTTAACTAAAGTAAAATCAAATCCAATAAACATAAGGAAGTGTTGACTCAATTCAATAATTCAAAGCAAATACCAATTGTTTACAATTCATAAGACGTTCACTAATTGGTCCGCAAATCAATTGAAACTTTGGTTGGATTGCAAACTAAATTATATTAAACTCTAACACAAATCACAAATAAATTCTATAGAATCCAAGTGTTGACCACTATTTCGACGACAATTAAACCATTAAATTGTAGTCAATAGACAAAAGACATCAATTTCAGCCATTTTAGTCAAAATCCCTTTAAATGAACTCAATATTGGTTTGCATTGAATGAACACAAACTCTCAAACTCTCAAACACTGAAACACTGCACACAATATGACACTCAATACTCAGACTCAGACTCAAACACAGACTCTACTCCACTCTGATTCTCACTCTCACGTAGGCCACAACTGATGCGATTAGGGTTGCAAAGTTTTACAAAGTCTTTTAATTCATGGCTTCGATCAATTTAATAATAATTATTATAATTTATTTTAAAATTTAAACATTTTTTTGAAAGCTTTCTAAAGTGATAGGTATTTTTCAGTCATTTTTAAATTTATTTAAATAAAATTTAGAATAAACTTAAGTAATTTGACTAAATTTAAATTGAATTAAGCAATAATTTAGTAAAAACTTGTTAACTAAAAATCAGGTATTTGATAAATTTTTAAATATTTAGTGGATAATTTGCTTATAAATTAAATAACATCGGATTTTATACAATACTGTGGCCAAGAGAGTAAGCTAAAATATTACCAAATTTAGCAAATACTCTATCTAACTTTAGATTCGGAAAATAGTTGAATTCTTTATGTTTTGCCAACAGGTCGTAAGCGTTTTACAATTTTTTAGTTTTTAAAAGTGGTTCCAAGTTTAATTTAAATTCAGTTAAATTAACAAAATTTAGTTTAAATCAAGTTAAATTAGAAAAATTGTAACTAAAAATAACAGTCATTTTATTCGAATTATACCCCTGACTCAACCGACTTTGGCTAATCCTGAGCAAAACATTAAATTTGAAAAAGTAAAACCTTAACCTCATTTTTAAATAACAAGCCTAAACATCAAATTAATATGATGAAGACTCGGGTTGTGGTTATGTCTTGAGTTAACAATTTGCTGGAAGAAACATTTGATAAAATTATTAACTTAAATCTCTTTAGGCAAATAAGCTAAATATATATAACTAGAGTTGCTCAAAACTTAATAGTTTAACACGTTGGTTAGCTTTTTTTTACTGTTTATTTAACATTTAAAAACAGTATATTTGCAAAGTAGATTGCAACCCAATGAAGATAACTTGTTTTTTATTTGTTAAAAAATAGTAAAAATAATAAACATTTGGAAATAGTTAACTTATCAATATTAACTTATTTATTATTCAGGGATCGATAAGGTCGGCCGATTCAGGGGGGGGGGGATCAGGGGAGGAATTTGTCTCAAAATTTTGACCAAAAAACTAGGGGAAATCAGGGAGGGATTTTTCCAAAAGCTCAAAAAACTATATATTTATAATAAAATTTTGCCAAATTTAACTGGATTTAAACTAAATTTAGTTAAATTAACTGGATTTAACCGGATTTAGCACCAATTTAGGGAGAATTTCCTAATTTTGGGCAAAAAACCCAAAACGTCGAGGGGGTACCTTTTCTCGGACCAAATCCAAATTTTCAAAATCAGGAGGGGATTTTTGCCACAATCTTTATTATTATTAAACTTGACCAAATGTAGCTTTTCTCGTAGCTTTCTAGATTACAGTATATGGCGAATATATTCACATTATTTGTGCGTAAAATATAATTAGTAAAATTATTCGATATATATTGTCGAATATGCGTATGTCCAATATGATAGTAAAAATGTTAATGTCGAATATAATAAATCATTGATAATGTTGAATATGTCAGTGTCGAAGATTTTAATGTAGAATATGATACCAGGAATTTAGGTTTTGGTTGTTACAAGTTATCCTTTATGGGTTTTATACGAGTTTTTTCTCCAACATATATCTGTCTGAAAATTCTTTATGCTTTTTCTTAAATTATTTTTAACATTATTATATTTGACATAAGCATATTCGACAATATATATTGAATTTATATATTAATATATTGCTATTTATATTTTACGCACAAATAATGTATATAGTTGCCATATACTGTAATCTAGAAATCTACGAGAAAAGCTACATTAGGTCATGTTTATTTTTTATATTATAAAATATTAAAGATTAAATCACAACTATTTACAACATATAAGTGCAAAAAAGCAGAAATATGTTAAAAATTAGACATTATACATTAGAAATTAGGCATATAAATTAAGGATTCAGATTTTAGGCAAATCAGATTTTAAATAAAACTTAAAATAATTAGTAATATCGAATATAGTAATATCGAATATAGTAATATCGAATATAGTAATGTCGAATATAGTAATGTCGAATATAGTAATATCGAATATAGTAATATCGAATATAGTAATATCGAATATAGTAATATCGAATATAGTAATATCGAATATAGTAATATCGAATATAGTAATGTCGAATATAGTAATATCGAATATAGTAATATTGAATATAGTAATATCGAATATAGTAATATCGAATATAGTAATATCGAATATAGTAATATCGAATATAGTAATATCAAATATAGTAATGTCGAATATAGTAATATCGAATATAGTAATATTGAATATAGTAATATCGAATATATCGATTGGCAACAAAAATTGAAACTACATTTTATTATTTTATTTTAACTAAATTAATGAATGAATTTCTACAAAATTTTTATATTATATTAGACCATATTTAAACTATAAATGCACATTAATTAATTTTTGATAATGGCCCCCTGGCCCTCGCTGAAGGCGATTTTGTTTACTTACTTCTCATAAAGCTTTGGCAAACAGTATATTTTATTTTTTAAATAATAGGTTTGATTTTTTAAATTACTAACAAAATAAAATTAATCATTTAGCTGTATTCTTAAAATAATTTTAAAAAACAACTTTAAAATTAATTATTTAGTAAAAGTTATTGCATTTTTAGATAAAATATAAAATTTGACTAAAATTTTATATTAAGGATTTTGTAAATGTTGTAACTTACAGACAAAAATTATAACTGCAAAAAGTAATTTTATTATACGTTGATTAATTTTGACATAAGCCAACATAATTAAAACAACTACTTAAAAAAAATAAGATATATTTGCCAGAGCTATATTAGAGACATGTAGATAAAAATGCCTCCAGCGGGGGACAGGGGGCTATTATCAAAAATTAATTATTGTGTTTTTATAGATTAAATATGGTTTAATATAATATAAAAATTTTGTAAAAATTTATTCAATAATTTAGTTAAAATAAAATAATGAAATATAGTTTCAATTTTTGTTGCCAATTGATAGTAATATCGAATATAGTAATATCGATTATAGTAATATATAAGTAATGCCGTAGGTGGCCGGCAAATTTTTTGGGCTTTTTGCCCAAAATTAGGAAATTTCCCCTAAATTGGTGCTAAATCCGGTTTAAATCCAGTTAATTTAACTAAATTTAGTTTAAATCCAGTTAAATTAGAGAAAATTTTATCATAAATATATAGGGTTTTTGAGCGTTTTTGGAAAAATCCCCTCCCTGATCTCCCCCTAGGTTTTTGGCCAAAATTTTGAGAAAAATCCCTCCCCTGATTCCCCCCTGGATCGGCCGACCTTCTCGATCCCTGCCATTAGTACTTCTTGTGATTATCTCACCGACCGATACAGCTCTCACTCGACCGACAATAACAAAGCCCTGGATCAACATCATCCAGGCATCCAGTGATGGTCACCAGAAGTAGATCCACAAACACATCCATTACTAACATCCGGGGTCTAAACTAAGAATACCCGAGAGCTGATCAATGATCATACAGGTCTACAGTGCTAGCTCTGGAAGAGAAGCTATGATTGAATATCGTTATGTCGAATATTGTTATGTCGAATATCGTTATGTCGAATATTGCTATGTCGAATATCGTTATGTTGAATATTGTTATGTCGAATATTGTTATGTCGAATATCGTTATGTCGAATATCGAATTTATGTCGAATTTTAATTAGGAACTAACTCCTCGACTATTTCCATAGAAACAAAAAAGGGCACCGGCATGGCCAGAATGGGAAGTTTGGTCTGTGCGCTCAACGGTGATTACAATATTTAACATAACAATATTCGACATAACAATATTCGACATAACATTATTTGATATAACAATATTCGAAATAACAATATTTGACATAACATTATTTGACATAGCAATATTCGACATAACAATATTCGACATAACAATATTCGACATAACGATATTCGACATAACAATATTCGACATAACAAT
>JAQFXP010003993.1:0-11412 GCA_034693685.1 Belba bartosi | reverse complement strand
CACAACATTTGTGTAATTTGACAAAACACAAAACACGTCCAAGTATAAATGTATAATTTTTTTTATAAACAATGTCTTTAAAAAGTAGCTCGCGAGCTACCAATTTTGAATGCCTGATTATAGTAACAATCTTAGACTTAAAGATTTTCATTTCTATTGAAGTCGTTTGAAAAATTTTTGAACAAATGAAATATATTTGAGTTAATTATATTTAAAATAAGTTCTGAAAATATTTTTAATAAGCTATGAAGTTGTAGTTAAATGGGTTTAATTGATTAGATTAACATTTCTGACGAATTAATTAGAAAGTTTTTTATTGGCTGTGGATTTACTAGTAATCTCAAGAATGAAAACTTGCATTCAAAACTTAGGAATTTTGTAGAATTTGAAAAAATTAAAACAATTGACGATAATTCAGGATTAGCCGATGATGAAGACAATGAAAATGTTGAATCAGATAGAATTAATTTTGAATAATTAATAAGTTATTTGAATAGAATCATTAAATTTTAAGATTTAAAACATTATTGAAGTTTGGGTTTACCTCGCCTTATAAGTACATGTACATAGAACTTTGGACCAAATTTAGGAAAATGGTATATTTCACCTTATATGTACATGTACTAATATGTGAGGGAATGCGGTAATAACCAGATATTCAAAATTAAAAGCACTAGCAATTATATGCGCGGGAATACGGTAATTGTTTAAAGTTTTAAAGTGTTAATTAGTTTAGCGGCTAAACTTTAGCATATTAACTTTTTATTAACATTTAAAATTAATGTAGACAATGTATATACAATAATATTATAGATATTTTACAGTCTTGTAACCTTAATAAACAGTTAATATGTTAATTAGGTCTGAACAATAGTCTAACTCTTGTGTTAGATCATTAAATCAAAGTAAATCTGTCAATAAATTTGATAGAAATAATTTGTATTAAAAACTTGCGTTTAAGCAGGTCGGCCAATCCAGGAAATCAGGGTGGGATATTTTAAACGCTTAAAAAGATCATATATTTATAATCAAATTTAAACCGAATTTTAACTGAATTTAAGCTCAATTTAAGGGAAATTTTTTATTTTTAACCCAAAAACGCAAAAAATTGTTGTAAAAGTAATTTTTAAAATCAGGGGGTTTTGCCTCATCCCCTTCAAAGTTGCATTTAAAGTTGATTAATGAACAGATTTAATGTCAAAACTGTTTGCATAAGAAGAGCTTATGGATATGAATTATATGATAAAAATAACTAAAATGTTATTAAATTTTTAAACTTAACAAGCTTTAATAAATCTAATTAGATGGGAATTATTGTGTTTTAGATTAATAAAGTTTGAAAAAGTAAATTAGAATCTGAACTCTGGAAGAAATTTATGGCTTTTATGCCGTTGCCAATGAGGATACTCAGCATTATGTTCTCAAAAGAAAGTAAACTCAAAATAAGTTTTGAAGCCGTTTGACAACTGAAGCCAATTTCTGAATATATTGTAGACCCGATTCTGGGTCTTAACATTTTCGATTTCAATGTCTACAATATTATAAAATTGATACAGAGCAATGTATAAAAGTATCATTTCAGTATGATTCATTTGTAATTAACAAATTAAAAAGTTTATTGCATTAAAAGCCGAAATGCGCGACTACTCTCAATTAGGTACAGCATGGAACTGACCGTAAGGTTTTCGCTTAAATTGCATACGCGCAAAATGCATTTCGCTCAAATCGATATAAACCGATTATAAATTAGTTAACAATAAATAAGAACTCAAATCAACATGTCTTATTGACCCAATTTGTAAAAAATCAACTTATCCAAATAATAACAATATTAATTGTTTACTTGATTTAACTAGCTCATTTACTGATATAAGAATTGGTTATGTGATTATGAAATTCATTCTTTAGATAAACCAAATAAATTAACAACATTTTTAAGCCAAGCTACGAAACCGAGTTAATTGCATTTTATTATTTTTACTTTGTCTTTTAAAATGTTCTTTGTTAAAAATTTATAAATTGACAGATATTTAATATCAAAAAATTAATTAAAATATAAATTAATTGTTTACTGGGTTCTTATTAAAATGTATATCAATTATTAAAGTGCACTTTCTACAAATTTCCTACAAGGATTATATATTTTCTATTAAATTAAAAAATGTTTATTCTATGATAGGATAGTCATTACATTTTTAATAATTATTTAAAATTTTATATTCGTATTTAACTTAAAATAAATTTATAACTTTGTTCTATAATAAAATCTGACTCTTTTATAAAGATAATATTTTAATGTTATTTATTATAACATTTGGCAAAAATTAAAAAAATACTATTGATGTGTAAAAAAGAAACAAATATTTTCGGTTCGATGTTTTAGATCCGATCCAATCCGACATTTCTATGAGTGAAATCAGATCCTAAATATTTGGGGTTACATCCCAGCCAAAACCGATCCGATTCGGGTTCAGTCTCTAGTCTAGAGTCTAAGTAAGGACAATGATTCGGGAGATGTCAGCACTAGTAACGAGCGATTGTCATATTTAGCGTTTTAAAAGTTAGGCTCCAAGTTGCTAGGCAACAGCTAATTAACATATTGAGGCTCTAAACGCCGTCCCATTGAAAAGCATTATCTATAACTCCAGGCTCCGGCTCCAGACTCCCGAACCTACAGGAGTTTATAGATTTGGAGGGGAGAGTACAACTCTAGTCATATTATATGAAACTATGTTTTGTTTACAAAATGTTTGGTAATTCCTATTGAATTCATATTTTATCATAACTTTAAAACAATTGAATAGTATTTTAATTTCTGAATCGGATTTTCATTTTTAAATTATAGTTTAAAACTAATTGCAAATAAGTTTTTCATTTTATTTAATATTTTATTTACATATGATTTCTACAAAACATTAATATAATTATTCGGAAATAAAAAATAATTAATTTAATAAAATTAATAAATGAATGAATAGTTGTTTTGCGGAAAAACTAAATATATTTCTATTTTTGACGTAATATTAATTTGAATGTAATTCTGATAAACAAAACGCAATTCAATTGAAAATCAAAACAATATTTGATTTGATTTCTTAAGTCTAAGTCAAGTCTAAGACAATTGATGTAAAGAAATGCCAATTAAGTCAAATCTTCTGAAGAATATATACATCGCTAAGAGTTTGGAGGAATTGATTCAAAAAGCGGACGACACCAGCCATAACATTCAATGCGCTTCCAATATAAAGCAGTAATTATTGTTTAATTGATTATTATTATTGATTTGTTGAATGTCTGACTCGTTCCGACCCCTTCCCACCCCTTCCGATAGTCTCATCCGTTCGACGACCAAACTCTACGACGAGGCCAAGAGGTCGCACCAGAATGGAGACGAAGAGCGCTCTTATATTCTCTTTTACCGATTTTTTCAATCGATTCAATCGATTAAAAGATCGAATGAATACAAAAAAGAGGAGAAATTCTTCTCCGAATTGATTGGTTTGAATAAATTGGCTGAAGTTGTGACCACTTTAGAGACGTTGTCCTCAAGTCTTCAAAAGCGTTATTATGTTCTGAAAGAGAGCCACGAATTGAGGGCTAAAGAGATCGCAGACTCTAATGCGAAGACCATTAATGACATTAATATTAATCATAATTCGAATAACGATTCGATTGATTTGAATGAAAGCTCTTATCCTCTCATCGATTGCCAGACATTAGTCGATAGTTTGGAAAACTCGACAGAAATGACAAAAATTCTGATTTTAGACACGAGAAGAGCAGAAGAATATAGTGATTCGCATATCGATAAACTCAAGACCACTGCCGACCTAACCATAGCTAATGTCTCGGAAAACCTGTTGACACCGGCACTGACGGCCTCTAAACTGGAACAGGTGTTGCCGTACGGGAACACTAAGGATGCGTTCGATAGGAGAAGACGAATGAATAAAGTGGTTATTGTCGACAAACACTCTTCCGAACTGATTGTCTCCACTCCGGCCTTTCATTTGGCGGAAGCGCTTTGGAGGGTATCTATTGTTCTATTGTTTTCCAATTTATTATATTCTTATGTACTGTACTGTACAGTACGTCTATATCATATCATATCAACTTATGACTCATTGTTTTGTACTTTAGTGGGACTACACATCTCTGAAAGTAAAGAGCAAACCCTTTCTGCTGAGAGGAGGCTATGATGAGTGGGCCCTCACGTATCCGATGTTTACGTCGAATCCAAATTATGTTTCAAAAGCAAACATTTTGTCGTTTAATAAAAAACAATTTGATTTGAGTTTTAATTATGAATTCAATGATTTGGAAGACGAGCCGAAAAAAGCAGACAATTATGTCGTCAATGGTATCACAAACGGAGACGTCTCTGAAGAGTCACAAACGGAAGTATCGGATTCCGAACAATCGACTCGTCTGAACAACATATTCCATCCCAGACCTACCAAAACCGCTATTCCAGGCACAGCTCTGCCATTAATTCCCGACCGATCGACAAAACCGAAGGCACAGAACGAAAGTAATAAAACAATAGAAAAGCCAATGGAAGTGAACGAAGATTTTGAGAAAATAAAACTTCGGAAACAAAACGAAATAAATGAAGAAATGATGTCTATAGTGAGGGATGAATACATCCAAAGCATTGAAAGCATTACAAAAGACTTAGAATTGAAAACTGAAGAGAATAGCAATTTGAGGACAACTATTCGCAAACTATTGCCCGAAAAGCCCTCAATTCAGGCCTCGAATCAGATCAATGATAAGCCAGTGATTGCTATAAATGGAGACATAAATAGTTTGGACAAAAGGAAAGGCATTTATTCGAAAACTGATGAAAAGGGCGACGAATGTAACGAAAACACAGAAAATAGTAATGATTTTCATTTACGAAACAGTGTTTCAATGAATGGCGATATTAGTGACGACACGCAAATCAAACCAATGTCGTCGGCACCCAAAGGCATAGTCAGATCGGCCAACAGTCTGTCAGTGTCGTCGAACCTCTCCCGTTCCCTCTCGTCCCCAAATATCGCGCAATTGTTGGCAAAAGAACAAAATGGAAGGCATTTCGAAGAGAGGAATGAACCGAAGGAACGGTCGCTAACAAACCCATCCCAACCCCAGTACGATAGAGCACTTAAACCGATATTCTATTTCCACGACTCGTCGATGATTGACAACAAACTGCGAGACTTCTGTCCCGTTCACAGCGCCGGCTCATCCATCACTGGTCTCCGAAATCTTGGAAACACCTGTTTTATGAATGCCGTCATTCAGTGTTTGCTAAACACAACTGAGTTCTCGTCGTTCTTCAGCGGAAAGGTTCACATAAATAAAAACTCGAAATTTGGATCAAACGGCGAACTCGTAATCGAATTGATGGCACTTTTCCGGGCAATGGCTTATCCGTCGTCTTATAAATCGATTTCTGCGAAAGACTTTAAACAAGTGGTCGGTAAACACATACAGGGCTTCATCGGCTGCGCCCAACAGGACAGTCACGAGTTTTTAGTTAAACTTCTTGAGAAACTGCACGAAGACCTGAATGAATCGACGGCCAGGGATGTGATCGACACATCTGTTTCGGATGAACTAAGTCTGAGCGCAGCGGCCAATAAGTTCTGGAAAGAGCACCAAAACAAAGACAAATCAATTATAACAAAACTATTTGAGGGACTTATGGTTAATACGTTGACGTGTCTTACCTGCTATAAGACCTCCAATACATTCGAAGTCTTCAGTTGTTTGTCTTTACCGCTGAGTAGTCACAGAACGACTCTAAACGAGTGTCTCAACCAATACTTCAAACCCGAGCGCATGTCTGGAGACACGGCCTGGGAGTGCCCGACATGTAGGACGAAGCGGGAGGCGGACAAGAAGGTTCTGGTTTGGAAACTACCTAAATATCTGATTGTTCATCTCAAGAGGTATTCTCGCATTTCTATTACATCTATTATAGTCTGTATAATCTGTTGTAATGGTTTGGCATTGGTTTAGGTTCTCATATGAAGGCGTTTGGCGACAGAAACTGCAAACGAATGTCGAGTTCCCGATCGATGACCTAATGATGCGGTCATTGAATTCGAACGAAACGCATTACAGTCTGTACGGAGTGGTCAACCATTACGGGACACTCGAAGGCGGACACTATACGGCGTATTCACAAAACCCAAACAAATACAAATGGCATCGATTCGATGACCAGGAGATCAGTTCAATAAATGCTGCGGACGTGAAGACAGTCGCCGCTTATATATTGTTCTACAAGTGTTGGTAACTATTCGACTATTGAATACATTTTTCTCAACTATTTCTATACACATTACCATTGAATTGAATTGAATTGAAATGTTTTACATAAATCAGAGCTCATTCGTAGCTCAAAGTTATTTGAATTTTCGAATATTTTTAAAATACAAATCGAATGAAAGCTTTATTTTTAAGTTAATGTTGGAATCTATCTAATACTGAATGAAATTTACATTTTTTAAACAAAACAAAAATGTATTTTATAAATAAATAAGACTAATAACTGAATTGAAGTCAAATTGTATGTAATCTTATAGTCATTTAAATAAATAAAATATCGAAAAATTGAAACTTATTTAAACGAATCGAAAGAATCGAATAATTATATTAAAAGACGAATAAATAGCAGTTTCTAAAGAGAGGCTAAATTTTTTGTCTGTTTTTAATTGGAATTGTTTTACTTGTTTTGCTGGCTTTGGATCTCTTATAACTGTTGGGCAATGAGTTGAACAGTGAGTCCTGAGTCACCTCGAAGTCCAGTTTCCTTTTGCACGACTCGTGAGTTCGAGTGTCGTTGTCTTCAACTCTCATGTCTTTGATCTTTGAAATTACGGTATTTTCGTTCGACTTTTGGCCACTATTTCTGCCCGAAGTGACCGAAACTGATCGAAACAACTCTTTATTGCTTTGTTTGTTCGAATCGATCGATTCTTTCGGTTCATCTTTAGTCGACTTTTTCGATGAATTGTTTTGAGTTTTGCTATTGTTTTCTGACAACACATTCGATGCAATTCGAGAACTCGTCGGTTGTTCTAAATGAGTCGAATGTTTGGCCACATTTCCGGTGCCTCCGATCGAAAGAGGAGTGCATTCGTCGACCAATTCCTGGCTTTCGATTTGCGAGTAATTGGTGTTCGGACTCGAAGTCGAGGCAAAGTCCTGGAACTGCTTCTGATTTGTGCGGATCTTGATTTTAAGCGAATGATAAGCTGTTATGACTTCTCCGGCACTGATACTAATGGGATTTCCTTTGAAAGTAAAAGAGTCGTTGTCTGAGGCCATAAAACCCGGCGGTTCGTAGTCTTCGGGAGTGATGTCGTCGTAATACAAGAGTTTCATCGTTAGGAAGCAGTCCTCTGGAAGTCTGTCCAACGACTGGACCATAATTACGAGCGAACGCAACAACTGGACAGTCGATAGTCTGAGCTCTTGGTTTGCCGACTGTTCGCAAACCTCTCTTTCGTTTTGGTTTTTGTTTCTGTTTTTCAATCAATTTATTAGAAATAATGAAAATAAATGAATGAATAAAAAGATTATTTATATTAAATACAAAGAGATATTGCAATTGAATTGGTTTGAGTCGTAAGTGAATCGGAAAGTGTAGGCTTCGATCAGCTCTTCCGGATTGGACGGATCGGTGTATATACCGAAAGTCAATTGCTTTAAGTACTTCCTCTCCATTGCATCGAAACAGCCTTTCATTGACAGTAAGACCGAAGACATTAGGTTTAGGTTTAGGTTTAGGTTTAGAGACAATAAGAGCTATTGAGTGCTTAAGTGCTAACTGTCTCACCTTTGACCCATTGGACGATCTGTTTGGCACCAGTCGTCTCACAGCGTTCGGTCAGAATCCTTAGCTTCAACTGATCCAGTCTTCGGTGACCATAACAGTCTTCGGTGAAGACATTCCGCAAATAGAGTATATTAGAGACGGCGACGGCTGTCAACCGCTTCATATAGTTGAGTGATGTCTGCTCTGACGTCACCACCGATGGGAACAGTTGTGCCGTTTGTGTTGATTGGGATGTCTTTGTCCAACCAATCACAGAACCAATCGATTCATTCATTTCGAATCAATGTCACAATAAAAACAATTATAAGTTTTCTATAACTCTAAGTCTATTCCAATACTCACTTCTTTGGTCTGTTGTCTGACAACAGTTGCCATCATTTTATTGCCGAATAAATCGAATGTCAATAACAAAACCCAAACCCAAACCCAAATCAATGAATCGATTAATCGATTAATGCGTAAACCAGTCTTAAAACCAATAAATCAATTGACGTTCGATTTCAATCATTCAATACGTTCTAAAAGTGCGCACTTTTGCTAATGACGTCATTATGTTATTCCTTCAAAACGAAACATAACATAAATTCGATTCTAAAACAATCAATAAATGCTTAAACAGTCACATAAATCGATTGTATTGACCAATAAGAGTGTTTGAAATACTCGCTTAAATCGACTTAATTCTAAATATATTTAAAATAAAAGCCAATTAATTGGTTGTTATGACTACAGATCGCTTTTGTAACTTAAATGATCTCTAAATCTATAAATTGATTGGTTTTCAAAACCAAACTTTTAGTCATTGTTTACATACAAAGTGTTTAATTAATTAAAATAATTATTAAATTGATTTTAACCGAACAATAGAGAGAGAGAGAGAGAGAGTGAGAGAGTGTCTGAATGGGCGCCGAAAGCAGTCTTTTCAAGAAGTGTTGGATTGAGAGCGAAGTCCAACACAAGTGTAAGGATTGGACTCTCTTTCAGACGAAATACGATTCAAAGAAATTCTCGATTTTTGTCTTCAATGACAATAACTTTCCGTTTGATATATCCGTAAGTATTCGCCAATTGTTTTCGTTTAGAGTTATATCAAATCTATTGAATCGAAATCGAAAATATCGGACAATAATCCAAAAGACGTCTAATAGTTAAGAGTTTGGGAATTGGGTTTCGATAGCATTTGGACTTAGACTTAGACTTATGTATAGACTTATTCATCAAATATTAGGTTTAAATAACTTATAATACAATAAATGCTTTGATTTATAGATTCGAACTTAAATTTCAAGATTACGTAAAACCTATTCTTAATTAATAAAAGTTTTGCTAAACTGATGACAATTTTGAGAAAAGAAAATAATAGAATATTTCGTATTTTTGATTAAAACTAATTTAATTATTAGACATAAATAAGGTCTCAAAAGAGAACTTTCCTTTTGTTTAAATATTTGTATAAATATTGAATTGAAATGAATTTTAATATTCAATATTCATTATAGCACTGGAAGACAATAAGACATCCATTTATAGTGAAGTACTACGACTGTGGGCTCTTCCGGGGCAAGAAGTGTGTAGTGACCGAATGGGTCGAACCAATCAAACCGTTGTTGAGCGGAATGAGTGGCGAACAGGTCGTGAGTGGCGTTCATAACATTGCCAACAGTTTATCGTTCATTCACTCGAAGTGTCGATTGTCTGTAAATAACTTGAATTTAAACAGTCTTTTCATTAGTCGTTCCGAAAGCACTGACTGTTGGAAATTGGGTTCACTATTGTGTTTGAGTGGTTCTAATTCAGAAAACAGTGATTTTTCTAAAATGCTTTGGAATTATCACAACTATTTGGGAACGACTGACACTCTTCCGGCAGAAGACCTGCTCTCAAATGGCATTCAATTGATTGAAAGCGACGAACAAATCCATAGAAGAGACGCATTTGCTTTGGGACTCCTAGTGCGCCAGTTATTGCCGGATAACCAGTTTTCACAATCCATTGAATGCCTTCGGAGTGAATCGATTGAGAAACGACCGATAATTAAGACTATTCTAAACGACGAACTGTTTATGAATTCGGATTTCATTCAAATTAAGGCATTTTTGATGAGTTTCGTCTCATTTAACGAAACCGAAAAACAGCTATTTTTCAGTAATTTAATCGAAAAACTCACTAAACTCTCGCCTAATCTGATGATCAGTTTAGTTACACTTATATTCAATTCGCGGCTAATTATGTCGAACACCGAAGTCCACAACCAGTTATTGCCATTCGTTTTGATTCCGGCCAATGATTCTGAAGAAGAAATGTTATGTGAATTGACTTCTGGCGAAACCATTACTTTAAAGCCTTTATTGAACAAAAAAATATTCAAAACTCGAATAATTCCATTAATTTGTAAACTTTATAGCGTTAGAGACCTAAGAATCCGATTAATTCTTTTGCAATATTTGCCAAATTATGCGCCATTTCTATCGAAACAATGTTTACGACAACTGGTTTTGCCTCAGATTCTGATTGGAATGAAGGACTCAGACGACCAGTTGGTTGCGCTCACATTCAAAGCAATTTCACATTTGGTCAACATTTTTGGCGCAAATGTCGTGTTGGGGCCCAGACTTAAACTCTTCTCAAATGGAATCCCAAAACTGAATGATTTGAGCGAAGAAATAGAGATCGCGTCTGCAGTTAATGCAAACGAGGGTTCGATTAGTGACAAAAATGAGAACAAAGAGGAAAT
This sequence comes from Belba bartosi, assembly GCA_034693685.1. Classification (NCBI taxonomy): domain Eukaryota; kingdom Metazoa; phylum Arthropoda; class Arachnida; order Sarcoptiformes; family Damaeidae; genus Belba; species Belba bartosi. The sequence goes on along the minus strand of JAQFXP010003993.1, from coordinate 844 downwards.
TGAGTTGAAATTAGGGGAACAGAACAAATGGAATGATTGGGACCAGAACTCGAGTCATAGCAAAGACAATACAAATACAAGTTTTGAGAACTCGGAAACAAATGGCAATAAATATAAGACAAACAGAGGTTTCGAACTGAAAACTAATACTAAAAAGAGTCAAAACTTCGTTCAAAAAGATTTTGATATAAAAGAAATTGATTTCAAACTCGAAAACAATGAAATCGATGTCTTATTCTCTGATATGGAACCGATTTTCAAGTTTTGCAAAAATGACTTAATTCCTGAAGAATTGGATGGTTTTAAGTCTGGAGTCAATACTTCCAACATATTTGCAGCCAATGAGGACAACACCGAAGAGATTGGTTGGACTGACCACTCATGGGATAATGAATGGGACAAAGAAGACAATTGACCGCAAATCTGATGCAAATATTTATTTAAATGAAATTAAATTAATTTAAAATTATATATATATTTGGAATAAAAAAGAGGATATAAAGTGATTTTTATAAGTTTAGACAAATTATAAGTTAATTATTACTAATTAGTAAAGTTTGAGTTATATAAAACCCGATTCGAATTGTTTTTGCATTTTTGTTATTTTAATTATTTTGTTTTAATTAAATTTAGACTAAAAACTGAAAATTTAAAGAATAAATCAATTAAAAGTTTAATTCAAAAAGTCTCTTGATAAAAATGTTATTTTTGAGATTTAAAAAAAATTATACAAAAATAAGATAACGAAGAATTCAATAAAATCTTTATTTAAGCCAGGAGAATTTATGATTAAAGAATTAAATCAGGAATAAATATTTTTGATATTTGTTTATGTAATATAATA
>JAQFXP010003992.1:0-11412 GCA_034693685.1 Belba bartosi | reverse complement strand
GTGAGAGAACACACTGTGAGAGAACACACTGTGAGAGAACACACTGTGAGAGAACACACTGTGAGAGAACACACTGTGAGAGAACACACTGTAAGAAAACACGCTGTGAAAGAGAACACACCGTAAGAGAACACACCGTAAGAGAACACACGGTGAGAGAAAATATTATTAAAAAAAACACACTGAGAGGAAAAACATTGAAAGTAAACACATTGTAGGAGAAGACACGAGTTTAAGATAAGTTAATTTGATCTATAATCACTGAGCTAAAAGTCACTGTGAGCTAAAGTTACTGTCAGTCAAAGTTACTGTGAACGAAAATCACTGTGAGCTAAAATTGCTTTCAACTGAAGTAACTGTGAGCGAAAGTCACTGTGAGTTAAAATTGCTCTTAACTGAAGTACTGTGAGCGAAAGTCACTGTGAGCTAAAGTTACTGTCAGCCAAAGTGACTTTGAGCGAAAGTTACTGTGAGCAAAAGTTACTGTAAACGCAAGTTACTGTAAACCAAAGTTATTATGAGGTAGTCAGATTGAGAAACAGTTACTGTGAGATAAGCTTACTGTGAGATAAGCTCACTGTGAGATACAGTCACTGTAAGATACAATTACTGCAAGATACAGTATTTGAAAAAAATCAATTACTACATTGTATAAGTAGTAATATTTTTATTTAATTAGAAGCGCATACAGTAAAAATATGTATTAATAACATGCAAAAAAATTATATAAAAAAAACAAGATTTCCAAAATATAGCGCATAAATTGATAAATTGCATATCACTAAACAATTATAACAACAATGTTAAATAAATAAAAACTTTAAATTTTATTTATTATTTTGAGCAATACTATTGATTTTATAAAATATCATTAAACATAGATTAAAAATTAACGTGAATGCATAAATTTGATATTAACCAATAAAATATAGTAGTTATCTAGGTTTAAAAAAAATTAGTTTTGAGATTTTAAAATATATTGATTATGTCAATTACAAAATAATTCGTTTTATTATAAATTAAAATTATCATTTAATAATTACAGATAATATTTTAAACTTTAAATTATGTTGATTAAAATTGCAAAGACAAAATGAGTTTTAAAAGATAACAAGCAAATTTCTTTTAAACATTTTTATAAATTGGCAGGCACAGTTATAAAACTTTGTTAAAAAAATAAATAATGATATTTGTAAAAACCAAAATTGAGTTAAATTTAATAATTTAAAATATTTTAATCTATAAAAAAATTTTTAGTAAAAATTTAAAAATATAACATTTAAATATAACCAGTAAGACACTTCTACTTTTTAAAAATTGACGGAAAATCTTTATAATTATTAGATTATGAGTTTTTTATCGTTTCAAAAATATAATTATTATCATCTAAATATTTTAACTGGCATAATTAAATGACATTAAATATTTACTAAATATTTAAATAATTAGTTAATTGAGTATTAAATTTAAAAATACAATTTTTAAATTTTAACTAAAATTTTCAAGTTACCAAGGAGTAATTAAAAAAGTAAATAGATTTTTTTTCTTGCTTGTTTTTAGTTGCTTTAATTTTCGTAAAAATGTTGTTATTTCCAAGTTTATTTTTGTTTTAATTAAATGTCAAAGGTTACAGGTTGAGTTTTGCAGACTTCTAATTTTGCCCAAAAAAAAATTTTTAAATAAGTAATTAAACAAATTTAAAATATATATTAAAAGTTAATTACCTTAATAATTAATTGATTTTGCAAAAATTCTGATCATCGTCTTAAATATGTTAGTTTAATTGAAGCCAATAAATAATTGCTGATCTAATTATTTAGTTTAAAGCTCGTTTAATGTGCAACAAAAATATTTCAATAATTAATTTAAAATTTATCATATCTTATTTATTTTTACCTCTTTTTATTTTGAACTAATTTGGCAGTAAAATTGACGATTTAATTTGGCACAATTCTGTTTATCTAGATGGTTTAATTATGAATAGAATAAAATTTTGGATTAATTAAAATTATTTAGATTATTAAAAAATATTATATTTTGATTAAAATAAATAATTAATGCATGAATTTAACTTTAGGAGACAAAATAATTTTATTTTACTATTTTTTCAAACTTCTGCAAAAATATTATTTTGTAAAGTTTACAGCTTAAAATATAGTTATATTTTTAAGTTTAATACTTTTATGAGTTTTATTTAAAATTTAAACGAGGACTTTTATTTTTTATAGACATATGTTTTATCTTTCAAAATAAATGTGTTTGCAAAAAAAAATTACATATTAAAATAAAAAGCTATATTTTTGTTACATAAAATTATTACTTTATTATTAATTATTAGAGCATTAAAAAAACTTTCAAAAGACCGCTTTTTGGCAACTAAAAAACGAATAAACATCAAAATTAGATTGTTAAACTTTTAATAACAAATATTTATTATTATTCGTTTTAATTAATGTTTTCGATATTAAAAGCATTAATTTTTATATATAAAATCCATAACGTCTTAAACGAAAACTTTTTTGCTATTAGTTATTAATTATTAATAACGAATTAATATAAAATAATTATTGACTATTTAAATAAACCAATAAAAACAATAAATTAATATTTTCTAGTTTATTATACATTCAGTTAAAATATGTTATTAATATATAAAATATTTTTCAATTTTTGTTCTTAAAATGTTTAACCGTTTTTAAAGTTTAAGTAATATATATTAAATAGTATTTAGTTTTTTTTAACTACAAAACTTATTAGGCATTAAGTGACAAACAAATTTAAACAACCAGATACGATTAATCAGATAGATAATATTTAATATTTTATAAAAATAAAATAATATATTTAAATTATACAAACTTACAAATTTGATATTTTAAACTAATTTAGCTCAGGTCAGTTTTAAAAATAAAATTAAGTTACAACAAATTGCTAAAATCTAAACGTTTTTCGAAAACTAATCTATAATCTAAATTTTTATTAATAAAATAAATATAAAATATCTTAATTATTAATACTATAATTAAGCTTGTCAATTTTTTAAAAAAATTTAATATATGTTAGACTAAATAAATAAAAAACTAAATTTCAATTACTAATTAAAAAAAATGTCATATGTATAATTATAATTTAATATTTTATTCTGAATATATTTTAATGTCGGAATAATTTAGAGAGTCAATACTAATGAATATAATAATATTCCACGTTTAATTATAACTTTAAGTATAAGAAAAAAATCTCTAAAAGCATATTAAAACTTGTTGAGACGTATAACTGACATATCTATTTTTGCCAAGATTGAACTATTCAAACAAGCTGCTATAATTTTAAATGAGTTATAGAAATGAAGAATTAAATCTATAAGTGATTTGAATTGAAAATACAATCGAATAATAACATAAAAATTAATTTAAAATAATTTGTAAAATAAAATTAAAGATTTTTTAAAATTTGTGTTCAATTAAATAAAATATAAATTATTTTAAAAAGAAAAATTAACATGTTTCTATTTTTAAATTAAATTAAAAATTTATTTTAGTTAAGCAACCTTAAACCAACAATATAAAATATATTAAGAGTAATTTTAAATTGTTTTACTAATTTAAATGCAATTAAATTAAGGATTGTAAAAAGGATTAACCAAAAATTTCCCTTGATTATGAAAACAGATATCCTATTAGCATTTAGTTCTAATAAAGGTTATCCCGACATTAAGATATTTTGCCCAAAATTAAGAAATTAGTGCTAAATCCAATATAAAAATTCATTTAAATTATCTTAAGTTAGTTTCAATTCAGCTAATTTAATTAAAATTTTATTATAAATATATAAGTTTTTTTTTTGACGTTTTAGAAAATCATTCCCCTGATTCCCATTTTGATCAATTAAACTTATCAATTTCTAAATTAAATAATAATTTTAAAAAAATAAAATTAAATAAATGATAGAAATGTAGCAAAAATAGAAAAATTAAACCAATTGTAAAAGTTTAATACAAAATTAAATATAATTTAATTGCTAATATTATGATAGACAAGTAGTGACATTTCTGTAACTTATTAAATATATTGTTAATTAACTGTTAAAAGATTGACCAAGAACGTAGTTAGTTATAATTTTATTTTTTTACAAATACTATGAATATTAAATGAATAGTTGGTTTAAAATGATTAATTAATAAGGCAAAGATTTAATAAATTTTAATAATACTGAATAAATATAAAAATCAACAATAATTGTAATAATGTAAAAGTTTGTCTTATTTTTACTAATTTGAGTTAAAACTAGCTGACCAAAAATCTAACATATATTATATATCTAAATTTTAGCAAATAAAGTTGAAGTTTTCTATGCTAACTAATAACACTAACTGATTTATAGAATTAAGGATTAATACCTATTAAAATGTAAAATTAATTTAGTTGTCAATAAATACACCAAGTACGCAAATAAACATTAATCTATCAAATTACCAAATCAAAAAGAACTCTTTAATATTTTAACAAAAAATTAAATGAAATATTCAACTCAGCTAATAATATAGATATCACGGTTGACGACAGGCAATAGTTTTATAAATGACAAAAATGTGTCGCAATTACAGTTTTTACAAATTTTTAATAAAAAGATTATATTAGAAAACCATTATAGAAGTGAATGACTTAGAAACAATTTGTTTAAAATAAAATTAAATAATGTGCTTGACTGTTTTACTTAGACTTAATTATTAAAATTTAATTCGATAATTTGAATTTTTATATTCTGTAGTTTGCAAATTTTTAAATCGAAAGTTTTGAATTTTAGTTAAAATTGATAATAAATAAAAATAATTAAGCAAAACTTGATATATATTTAGTAGTAAAATTAATAAATATGTACCTTGATAAATTTGTAAAATTATGCAGTCATTTTTTTTGTTATTTTAATAAGTCCTGTTACTTTGACTAGTTTCTAAAAATTAATACAATATGCAATTATTCAAATTTTAATTTAGAAAATTTAGTTTTACTTACAAATTACCAATTAAATAATAATTATTTATGCCAGGAAAAAGATAATATTTTAGTTTGAATATAATTATTTTTTCTTATTTTTTCATCTAACAAAATAAAATTTTATTAGCTTTATAAACAGCTGCAGTTGTCCTAAATTTAGCCTAAATCAAGGTATTTAAAAAGTGTTAACTTCTGGTAAAAACTATACATTAAATTTAATTTTATAAGAACATTAACATTTATTAAATTAAACATATGTTTCAATTGTTAAAATGGGTAAAATAAAAAAATATTTATAAACAATTAATATATAAAAACCTTATTTAATACATGCAAACTCAAAATGCAAAAAAAATACTTTAAAAAAAGAATATTTTAATTTTGTAAATACTTATTTGTTCAAAAAGTAATTTAAGTAAATTTAATTGAAAATAAGTTTAATTTTTAAATATCAGTTTTTTTATGTAAACAGATATTTAATGTGTTTTTACAAACTATTTATACTTTCTCTTGGTTATAAAATATTAAACATTAAAAATTAATATGTCAAGTAATTAATTATTAATAATAATTGTTATTTTAAATTAAAATAGTAAACTGTGGTCAGTATGCACTAGCTAAAATCTAATCAGTTCAATTTGATTATTTGATATTTTAAAATTGTTAAAATAATATATTTTAGAATAATAAGTTATATTAAATTGAATTAATTTAGATTTAATATTTTAAATTTGCTAATTAAAAAATATCAATAATGTACAATTACTAATTAGTTTGTTATCATTACCGGTACTACAAACTTAATATTCGTATATTAATTCCTTTTGGGATATATGTAATTCGCAAATTTTGGAATTAAAAAACTGGAAAAATAGGCTGATAAATTAGTGCTAACAAATATTTATTATTATTCATTGTAATTAATATTCTCAATATTAAAAACATTAGTATTTATATAAAACATTTTAAACGAAAGTTTCCTTGTTATTAATATTAATATAAAATGACTACTGACCGACGGAATAAACCAATACCTTTAAAATATATAAATTATTATTTACTAGATTATTATAAATTCAGTTTAACAATAAAATTTATTTAAAATATTTTTAATATATGAAAATTTTGCAAACGTTTTGTTAAACCGTTTAATTTTTTTTGGAGTTATATTATAGATAATATTTCTTTACTACAAACCTAATTAGAGTTTAAGGGTTTGGGCCAGAAGAGTATTTTTAAATATTTTAAAATATATATTTTAATTTAGTAATTGTTTTGTTAATTTAAAATTTTAATATTAATTTTATTTATTTGATTCAACGATTTTTAATTTTATTCAAATAGTCTGTAAAGAGTAAAATGAGCAAAATTAAATTTTTAAAAAGTATTTATGCTTTGTGTTTTGGATGCAAACTAATTTTAGAAGTCGGCCTATGAATTACTACAATAGTCACGCTAGATTAAAAACATTGCTTTATTTTTGGCTATTTAAATTTAGTATTAATTTTTATCAACCAAGTTTATTTTATATTATTAAATTTTAGTAGAATCGGTTGTATTGTCACTTTATAATAAATTTATTAGCAAATAGTAAATGTCATTTGGAAAAACAATATCCGTTTCTTGATTGATGTCCTGACATAATATTAAATTAAAAAAATTAAATGTTAGCAATAATGTTGTGTGTTACTTTTGAAATTATAAACAAAAAATAATTAGTCATTTATAATTTTTAATTAATTAAGCTTATAAATTTTAACTTAACTTTATTATTTTGAATCGACAAAAAAAATTAATATCGGTATATTTAATGTATAAGGTAGTTTATTTTATAAAATCGAATAATATTTAATTAAATGTTTAAAACAAATAAAATTCTATAATAAAATTTGTTTTTAATTTAAGAGTTGGAGGATAAGTCCAAAATAATACTGTTAATTTATATTTGAAATTTTATAAAAATTAAATTTAAGACACATGTTAATATTTAATACTGTTTTTTAGAGAAAAACTGTAATATAAATTAAATGAAGGCTAAATTGTTTAGTAACAAAATTCATTATATTTTATAATATTTTAAAAGAAATTACTTATTATTGAATGTTTAAACAACTTGATTTAATTATAACTAATAGTGTGGATTCTAATATTTGGGTTTTAAATAAATGAACTATTCTCGTTTGCAAAAATAAATCTCATAATATGTAATGTAAGCGTTTAACCGTATGTTTCGTTTTGTGACCTAAATCTAATTTGTTAAACTTTTTATTATTTTTCCGAGAAAAAATTGAACAAATTATGTTAAAAGCTAGCATAGAATAGTCGTGAATTTTAATTTACTTATTAAAACTTTAATGATTAACTGTTAAAATAGTACTAAACAAAACAATAAAAAATAAAACTTTTTAAAAAATCATCAATAATTGTAACAGTGTTTAAGTTTGTTTAATTTTTGTTAATTCAATTCAAGACTAAATTTTAAAAAATTAAAAATATATTAAGTATCTAAATAATAGCTATGTTAGTTAATAGTGATGTGCACTTAAACGTATTTTTTTAATCTCAAAATGCACCTGACTAAATTTTGAAATAAATTTGTGTTAAACAAAGTCATTTTTGAAAAATAGTTTAAATTCAGTTTAAATTTAGCCAAAGTAAAAATAAAGGTAATCCATCTAAGTAAAACAAATTTTCTCTAATGATTCTCCCTAATCTGCTAAATCTTCAATTACTAAAGTTAAACTGATTTTTAATTTATTATGTCAAATATCTGAAAGACATATTGTCAAAATAAATAATTAATTATTTAAAAAGTAATACCATTTTGATTGGAAATATTTTGATTGATAAGAAAATAATTACTTAATAAATATTAAAAATATTTAGATATAATACTGATAATTATAAATTAATTTTAGCATAGATAAATAAAATAAAATAAATTATGTGATATGCCAAAAATTTTTAGCTAAACATGTTGTATGCAAAATGTCACAGCACGCACTATATTTTAACGTTACAAATATAGTTCAACTACAGTTGTCATTTTTGCTATAAATTATTAAATTATATTTTTATTATGGTAACACGTATGGCTCGTGTCAAACATTATAACTATAATTACAATATTCTAAATATGTAATAAACATTAAATTATTTAAATAACTATTTTAACTGACAAAAAATATTTGTAGAAATTTAACCTAGAAATAATATATGTTTAAAATAAAAACTTTAAACACAACAAAACAACATTTAAATAATAAAATTAATACAGCTGAAAACATTAAATATACAATAAGATAGCAGACAACAATAAGAGAGCAAACAAAAATAAAATAGCAGACAACGATAAGAAAGCAGATAACATTAAATAAGCGGATAACAATAAAATAGCAAACAACAATAAGAGAGCGTACACCAAAGAAAGCGTACACCAAAGAAAGCGTACACTAAAGAGAGCGTACACCAAAGAGAGCGTACACCAAAGAGAGCGTACACCAAAGAGAGCGTACATCAAAGAGAGCGTACACCAAAGAGAGCGTACACCAAAGAGAGCGTACACCAAAAAGAGCGTACACCAAAGAGAGCGTACACCAAAGAGAGCGTACACCAAAAAAAGCGTACACCAAAGAGAGCGTACATCAAAGAGAGCGTACACCAAAGAGAGCGTACACCAAAGAGAGCGTACACTAAAGAGAGCGTACACCAAAAAGAGCGCATAACAAAAACAACGTACACCAAAGAGAGCGCAAACGAAAGCGAGCGTACACCAGAGAGAGATAGAGCGCAAACCAAGGAGAGCGTACACCAAAGAAAGCGCAAACCAAAGAGAGCGTACACCAAAGCAAGCGTACACAAAAGAGAGCGCAAACCAAAGAGATGGTACACTATAGAGAGCGTACATCTAAGATAGGGCAAACCAAAAAAACTCAAACTAAAAAAAAGTGCAAACCAAAATAAGAATGAAACAATAAGAGCGTACACTAATGAGATCAGCTAACGATAAGAACTTACACCAATAAAAGCGTACAAAAATGAGAGCTTACAACGCTAAAAAAGCACACAAATATAAGAGTTGACAACATTGAGATTGTGCAACAAATCAATATTTCAACAATAAATGTATACAACAATGACAACGTATCTCGTATTAAAAAGACATTTATTGATGAATAATTAAATATACCAAAGAGGACCTATATTAATGTGAACATAAACGGATTAGGATGTATTCCGATGAAAAATTACAACAGTATTAATTTATGTTGATGTGAACTTCAATTAAAAAATATGCAAACGAATAAAATGTATACCGATGTTAAATTTTATTGCAAATGAACCAAATTGCTAATCGACAAATTTGAAGATTTTAACCAATCCCCCGAACCAGATGCCAAGTGGCATCACAACAACGAAATAGCTTTTGTGAAACAAAAGGAACCCAATGCCAGGCGGCATTAAACTGAGTGTCTTTGATACCAGGGTGTGTCAAGATTAATTCTATGAAGGATCATAGAAAAACTCAATTTACAAATTGGTAAATTAAGAATTGATTTATGCTAGAACTCGTAAATTTGAACTGAAAACGAAGTTAATTAATAAATTTTAATGGCCATTAAAAGTTATTAAAACGACAGACACCCGTAATAAATTTTATGAAAGACTTATAATTTGAAATCATGTTAAAATACACATAGATAAAATTAAGGAATACTACAATAATAAAATAAGCGTAAAGGATTCAGTAATATGGAAGTTAAAGCCGGATAAAAATACACCCGACGATAAGCCAACTAATATTTGTTTGATGTTGGATGAGGAAGTAGCTGACGCCTATGACATGTGCGATCAAGATAAGATAAGATTTACAAATCAAATAGAAGAAAAAACATGGATAGTTATAAATAATCCTGAAAATAAAATTACGGGCAGACTAGTAAAACTACAATGCTTTAAGTAGTTATCAGTCATTTAAGCGCAGTTGGAAATTATAAATAATTAATTGTACCAATTTGTTTGGAAAAAATTACCGGTAAAATTGAATGTTATAAGATATAACATTTGTTATAATTGGCCATATAAAAGCACAAGTTGCTTAATAATTACGCATGATGAAATGCGGTTAACATATTTTTTGAACGCATGCGGGAATATGTTAATATATTAATTTGCGGAGCAAATTTTTGTGAGAAGAGGGTATTGTCACATATATAAATATGGTGACGTTAGTTAAAATTTGTGGCATTAGAAGCCTGAGTCTGATCAACTCGGACGGTCTAATTGGTGTGCGATTGGCTTAAACTTTCTGAAAGTTCAATATGCTCAGAGGTTTGGTAATCCATGCTTGAGCTAACAGATGACTAACAAATGGGGATTCAGACTAAAAAAATAAATTATTAGATTAATTATATTTAATTGCCAACTAATTAAAATAACAGAAAAAGCTGTTGATTAAACCGTTAATAGGTTATTAACTTAATACAGCAATAAATTAACATAAGTTAAGTCAAACATAAATTAACATAAGTAAAACAGTTAATAATTAAAACCAACCAATTAGAATTAAACAAGTTTACATAATAGTTATCTAAAGCTGCCAATCAAGAGAATTAATAAAAGTATAAATAGAGAGAGTAAAGAGTTGAGAAGGGAGGATAGTGGAGTGAGGTTACGCTACGAGAGCGTATGCTCTCGAGAACAAACGGACCCGGATCGAATGATCCGGGTTTCAAAAATCAGAATAGTTTTTAATGTTGTTTAAACTAATCAAATTGTAAAATAATAATGTATTAATTAATGTAATAAGTTATTTGTATTTAACTATGTGTTGTATTATTTAAAGTCAATGTTTAAATAAAATATTTGAAAAGCACAAATAAAAGTTTAACTCAAACTAAGAAAGAAAAGAAAGTGATTGCCTAAGCAAGGGTGTGCTGGCCTTGGGTATGACGGACACTGCTAGATAAACAGTTAGCAATGTTAAATATACAAGAACATTAATTCGGGATGGAGACAATCACATGACTCGATTGAAGGCTACGCTACCACACCATCAAACGACGTGTCAGATAACAACTGTCAGTCACAAGCCCGAGAAAAATGTTCCAATATAATCATTTTATGAGATTTTTTAATAAATATTTTATTTAATAATTTATATGATTTTTTCGATTCGGCATTGACTGACGAAGCCGTGAATATAACAAATAAAAAAACTGAAATGAAAAATGTAGCCGAATATATCATATATATATTATAGCAAAATTTATAGACATTGGTTTAAAAACAACTAAAAATAAAACAATAACTGAATCGCATCCGAGAACTACCCAAACATTTAATAAAAACTTCGACCAATAGCTGGTATTGTATTCATTAATCTCTCGATATATCGAATCAAACGAATAAAATA
>JAQFXP010003991.1:0-11412 GCA_034693685.1 Belba bartosi | reverse complement strand
GCATTGGAGGCAATTTCGATCAATCGTTTTGTTAGTCATTCTATAGACAGAAGAGTATAGAAGAGAAGAGAAGAGAAGAGAAGAGAAGAGAAGAGAAAAGAATAGAAGAGAAGAGAAGCTAAGGTTGAAGTGAATGTAAAACAGAAAATGATTGCATTCGCAACGAAAAGAAGGAGTTTGTGAGTCATAGCTATAGCTATAGCTATTACAGCAGTCATAACCACATAAGTCAAAGGATTTAACTAATGAATGGCCGTACAGTCAAAGTAAGGGTTTTGACGGTCTTTCCACAATTAGTGGTCATATCAACAATTTAGGGATAACTGTGCAATCGTGCCGGTGCTGGTGAGTGTTGGTGAATGCTGGTGATGTGCTCGACATAACAGAGAGGGGTCGCTCCCAATTAGCGGTACCTCAAATTGTAGCTCTTCTGTTGAATCGTTGCTGTGGAGACATCAGCCAAACCAGGAATTCATACATAGATTTGCAGTTAGTATAGTAAGTATGAGAAACCACAGCTCTAGCAGAAGGGAACAGACGTAGAGAATTCAAACCAGAATACGATCAGAGCTATGACAGGTTGGCAGCGATGAAGTGAATTCATATTAATACTAAAGCTATGCTTTCCTGCAATACAGATAACTCTACAGTAGATTGACTTCACATTCACTGCACTTTCAATCTGTCCATAACTTACCGCTAGTTATCAACGCTTTAAGCATCAGATTTTCTCACAATTAAACAGTTGGTCAGTTATTTTGCCAATTTTGCATCAAGTTAATTTTTTAATTTAATTTATTTGAATTAAAATTAAAATTAATTGATTTGTTGCCCGTGAATTAGATGTGCAAGCTACTAGCAGTCACCAGTCACCACTTTCTACAATTACTAGCCTGATGTGACTGAGTTCATTTGGTGGTTAGCTCGCACATAACTTCTAGCACCATGTGAATTCAGTTGTGTCGGCTATGCACACAACGCATACATTACTATTTTCATTGAAATCCTGATTTTGCAAAATAAGCCCTAACTTGTCAGTCGAATCTAAAGCTAAAATCTATTACTTTCGACACATCTTTTTACACAAATGAAAAATATTTGCTTAAGGGTTGAACAGGTATTGAGTTATACGCAAACAGACGTACTTTGATATTACAATCAAACGGAACATAGATTTGAATGAATTATTTGTCAGTATTTGCAAAAGTTTTTTGTAAATCGATTTATGACAGCGTTTAGAGATTTGCATTTAAGGCAAACAATGTATTTTTGTAACTCATTAATAATTAAATGGAATACCAACTATTTTAATTATTAATGCAACATTTTATTAATTGTTTTTATAAATTAATTACAATAAACATTAAAATTATAAATGTTTAAATAATTTAATTTTTTATATTAAAAATTAAACAAATTAATTATTTAGCTGTAAACTGACTTTATTATAGATTTTAATTAATCAAAAAAAAACTTTTAACAAGGCAAAACATTGTTAAAATTTTTAAACAATAGTAAAAAGCAGCGATCGTGAAGATGGGATTAGCCAAAAATTCCCCCTCTGGTTTTGAAAATTTGGATTTACCTTCCCCTTAGCATTTGGGCCGCAAAAAGGTACTCCCCTTCAACTTTTTGCCAGCCGCCGAAGGCTGCCGACAAATGTTTTCAGTTTTTTGACCAAAATTAAGATATTTTTTAAAAACTGGTGCTAAATCCGGTTTAAATCCAGTTGAATTAACTAAATTTAGTTTAATTTCAGTTTAAATCTAGTTAAATTAGGTAAAATCTCATCATAAATATAAGGATTTTTTGAAAATTTTTGGAAAAATCCTTCATCTGATCCCCGCTGGATTGGCCGACCTTCTCGATCCCTGGTAAAAAGTTAAGTATTTGTTTATTATAGTTTAATATTTTAGTATGTTATATTAAGTAAATTTGACATAATCAAATAGTGCTATCTCAAATAAATCAAATATTCTTTGTTTTTCTTCCAATAAGTCAGAACTACAAATGATAAATTAAACATTAAGAAATTTTATAACCAGGGTTAGTCTATGATTAGCACAGCTTATTGTTCTACATAGTAAAGTACAATATTTAACATTTATTTTATTAATTTTGAATTTTAATTATTTTTACTATAACAAGCTGTCATAATAAACAAGCAATTTGTTTTAATTCTTAATTAGAACTAAATTATTTGTATTAAATTAAAGCTAAATCCAATTTAAATTTTTACTTTTTTATTATGTTTATACGACTGAATTTATTTTAAAAAATTAAAAAAAGTTATTTTTGCTTTTATGGTCAAGGTTGGTTTAGTCAAATATAGTATAACTAGGAGCAAAATGGCAATTTCTAAAAATAAAACATTAGAAGATATCTGAGAAAGTAAATATTGTTTAGTAACTATAAATATTGTCTTTAACCATTTCTGCAATTTAATTCAATTACTTACAAATCTTCCGAGATTTGCCGCCAAAACATATTAGAGATTATTATTTCTTACATAAAATTTGTATTGGCCAAATTTTCAAAGTATTTTGGTTATACCCTTTTTTGGCTATCCCAGGTTTTATATATATAAATTATTAAATGTGTTTTACATTATAAAATTTAATTAGTTAAAAATAATTTAATTAAAAAATTTTTGTTATTAAAAAATAAAAATAATTAATGATTATTAGCAAAACTGTTTATAAAACTAAATGTTAAAATTTAAACAATTTAAAAGCACTTGAACTGAAAGTACGAATAGTTGAGTTTTGAATAGAAAAGAAATCGTATTTTATTTAATATAAATCAATAAAAGAGGAGAACTCATAGAATCGCAACATCGGAGTTGAGCTAAACTTATTTCTAATATTAATATTGGAGTGGTTTAGGTATTTGTCGACAAATTCCAACTATGAACAACTCACACATCAACTATTTTTTGTGCAGAATTGCAAAATACTAAAAGTAATTACTCGTGCATTACATTCGTCTCATTCTTTCAATTTTTCTCAAATGAATTTTTGTTTTAATTCTGCGTTTATTACAAATTAGTATTGTTTTTATTTTTACTAACAATATATATTGTTCTGTAATAAATATTTTGCATTCTTTATTCAATTGCAATAATCTAAAATTAATATCCAATTTGATGATCAAATAAAAAATTAATTAACATATGTTTTTGTATTTGTTTAAATATAAATATTTAACAAATAAACATTTTTAATTATTAAAGGATTTTGGCATCCAAAATTATTTTTTAAGATATATTATATTTTGAATGTTCAACAAATACTAAATTCAGTAAAACATAATTGAAAATTTTTGCAAAATTAAAAAAATATATTTTAAAATTTTTAATTTAAAAAATAAAAAATTGATAAAATGTTAAATAATTTATTTATTTGTTTGTTGCTATTTAAATTAGCATACTTTTATTGGTAGATAATTGTGTATAGAATTAAAAAATTTACGCTAAAAGCTGGGGAAATAAAAGAATTTTGCTAGAGAAATTATTTCGTAAAATTGTAGAAATGCTACGAAAATCAGTCGTGGCAATAACCAATTACACTTTATTTTAAAACTTTAGATTTGCAATAAGCTTGCAAAAATTGATAGTACATTGTACTATTTATTAACATTTTTAATAATTTAAGAGAATAAAACAAAAAATAATTTATGTTTAAATTTAATTATTAATTAAAATTTAATAAGTTTTGCACATTAAAAATTAATATTATTAGTTAGATTTTAAATTGTATTTTAAACATACAAAAATAACATAATAAAGTAATTCTTAACACTTTTATAAAGAAAAATGCTTATTTTATTTTTGGTTTTTAGTTTTCTTAATTTTTTTACATAATTTAAGTTAAAACATTAATTGAATTAAATAGAATTTAAAAATTACTTATTAAAATAAGACATTACAAATACATTGTTTTTGTATGTTTAGTCTATAGTTAGATTATTTAATGCTTTTAAACCCCGAATAAAAATGTTAGTTTGTCATATAGCAATTAAAGTAATAAATTATAATCAAATACCGTAAATATAAGTGATTAATTGTAGCTAGAGTGCTTTACAATTAATAAATCACTTTACAGTCCGGTAAAATAGAAATCAAATTAAATAATATATTGTTGACAACAATAGAAAAAACTAATTAAATATTTATTAATAAAATAATTTACAATTAAAATGATTAAATTTTGACTTTTTTAAAAATAATTTTGTAAACAATGAAAAAATAGTATTAAATAATAAATTAATTATATTATATTGTTCATTGTTTACATGTTTTATTTCTATTTTAAAGTACTGGTAAGTGAATTGTATAATTTATTTATACTGTAATAACTTATTACAGTATAGTCGACAGTATAAGAAATAATCAATTTACAGTCGACAATGTCAAATATAATATTCAACATCGTCACATTCAACATTGATATATTTGACATTGCTGCGTTTGACATTGTCACATTCGGCTTTGCCATATTTGACATTATCATTTTCTACATTAAAATAATTAATTTTATATCTACGATCGCATCTGTTTTTGTGTTCCTATATTTTTGTTATACTACATTTGAAAAAGATTACAAATCGACTATTTTTTTGGCTTTAGTTATAATTTCAGAGTGAATTTTGGAGTTTTTCTGGTGTTTTCTATAAATAAGTAAGTGATGAATATAGATGATGTTTTGAAACTGAAATTTATTACAATTTTTAAACTTATGTTAAATATAGTAAACTCGAAAATATTTTATTGTGGAATATAGTAATATCGAAAAAATAATTTTTACTTACTTATTTATAAAAAAAAATTTGCAGAAAAAAACCCCAAAATTTACTCCAAAGTTATAATTCAAATTAGGCGTTTGGTAATCGTTAAGATTTTAGTTGAAATTTTTAATATCTACCAAGTTTAAATATTATTTATTTATTTAAGTTTAATATTTTTAAATTTTAATTTTTAGTATTTTTAAAAATAAAAATGTCTGTTTTGCTCTTATTGTTGAAACCAGTTTCTAGTCTCACTTTTTATGTACATGTGCTAAGTTGTGAGGATTTATGGTAGTTCAAAAGTAATTTTTTAAAATCTTAGAATATAAGATACTGTATATATTTTAAAGTAATTTTTATATTGTTATAAAGAATCATTTTAAATTTATAATTTTAAATAAGAATTCTGATTAAATTTGAAAATAAAGCTTGTTTTTGCTAAAAATAAATAATTTTACAAATAAGCTTAATATGTAAATGCAGCAATATTTCTCTGACAAATATAAATTTTGAAATTCAATGTCAATGTTAAGCAGAGATTAAGAACCAGTCATAACCACCTCTTAATTTTGAAAATTTGCATTTATCCTTTCCCCCCCCCCTATCATTTGGTCCGTGAAAAGGTATCCCCGGATTTTTTGACCAAATTTAGAATATTTCTCCTAAATTAGTGCTAAATCCGGTTTAAATTTAGTTAAATTAACTAAATTTAGTTTAAATCTAGTTAAATTAGTTGAAATTTTATCATAAATATATGGGTTTTTAAAGCGTTTTTGGAAAAATTCCTTCCCTGATTCCCCCTGGTTTTATCGACTTTCTCAATCTCTAATGTTAAGCTAAATTGTTATTCAAACAAAATAATAAACTATGTACAGATTTGAAACAATTTTGTTTAGACTTAAAAAACTTTTGGGTTACTCTAAACCAGTGTGCTAAATGGGGAACCTACTTTTCTAATGTTTATATTTGAAAACTATTGGGCTAGACCATTTTTATTTTCGTTTGTATGACAGAAAATAAGAAAATAGAATAAAATATAATTTTAAAAAATTACAGAATAATTGTATAATAGGTTAAAAATTGTGCAAATATGTCAACTATTTTATCTGATATTAACAATTAACAATTAGTAATTATTGCTAATAGTAATTATTTAATATACACATAATGTTGAGTAAATTTTTATATAATAATATTAAATTATAATTAGTACAAAAAGCAATAATAATTTACAAACTATATTTAAACAGCTCAAACTTTGATTTATTTTTAACTTTTTAACAAAAATCTGGTATTTTTTGTTTTTAATATTCTGTGTTATTAAGAAATTGTTATTTTTATCAAAAAATATTAAAAAATTTGCAATCTTTTACAAAAACATCTTTTTACTTAATCCTATATTTATAGTAAGAATATTTTTTGCTATTATTTATTATTTGTTTTTGTAATTTAGTTCAAATTTTTTAAAACTTTATTTACTTTAAAATTGAAGTAACTTTTAAAAAGATTAGCAGGTTTAAGAATAATTTATATAGAATATCAAATAGTTAAATTGACGGTTTTAAAATATACAACATTATAAAGTAATAAATATTAATAATTCAAAATTAAGTTTATGATTATTGTTTTAAATGAGTAAGTTTTATCGAGAAATTTTACTTTATGGGATTCCCACAATAAATATTTTTATCTACAGTATAAAAACTGTAACTAAATGCAACAAATATTTATATTTGTATACAAAAATAATTGTTAAATTGATATTTATATTTTTGTTTAATGTTTATAAATGATTAAATTTGATAAAAACTAATTTTCTTAATACATTTCCAATAATAGATTTCTTATCTAACCAAAGCCATATACTTTAACATTAGTTTCCAAAAAGTTAATCTAAAATTAAAAAAATATATAATTTAATTAAAATTTCAAAAACAAATTTACAAGTTAAAAAATAACTAAAATGAAATGTATGAATACATAATAGCTATGATTATATAAATAAAGTCAGTAAAACTGCCAGTCTTCGGAGTCTGGCAAATATAAATGGAGGAAGAACAATTGTCAGCTTCCTCCGTCAGTTGGCAACTAATAAAACATATCAGTACAATACAATGCTTAATAAAAATTTTAAGTTTGGTAATTCAGACTATTCTTAGCGAGCAAAATGTCTCAGTACACAAATATATCCAAAATAGAGATTTTAATAATTCCGAAAACGGGAAAATGTCTTAGTAAACAGGTTAAATAGTAAATTTACATTTGCCACATCTGTGCATTTGCCATCATTTTTACGAAGAGTCTAATTCTTATGCCCAGTACGGTATATATTAATATTATTTTATCTTATTAACAACCAAATCCAACCAATTTTACAAATTTGTTTTTATTCACTTAAACTTAGTTATAATGGCCTAATATTTTTACCAGTAACCTATTTTTGCAATATTTTTTTTGTTAATAAAAAACACATTTTTTCTTACTATTAATAACACGTTTTTATTTCTTCATATTGTTAGTAAAAAAATTACAAAAATTTCAGCTATTAATAAAGAATTTTAATTTACCTTTTACTTATTCTCGTTGCTATTAAAAATATATAATTTTCCTCCGCTGTAAGCAAAATAGTAAAATTAAAATAATTATAAACAATTGTACTTTTTTAGCCATTTTTGCACAATATTTCAGAATAACCAAAATAAATTTGTTTAAATTTATTTAACTTTTAAATAGCATCGAGAAATTTCTAAAAACATTAAAATTTTAAAACACTATTTATGACTATATTTTTACTGTAGAATAATTCTAAATTTTTTATAAGCAAATAAAATAAGCTTGATATATTTACTAACTTTTATTGATTAAAATTTTTAAAATTATTTAATAAAAATTATTTTAATATTTTGTAATTTAGTATTAAATTTTTTTAAGAATAAATAAGTTTGTTTGCTAATAATTAGTATAAAATTATTATTTTCAAATGATTTAAATTAAATTAAACGAAATCCATTTTGCGTGTATGCAATGTGAGCGAAATCCATTTTGTCTTTGTGCATTTTGAACAAAAATTATTTTAATAACAAATTAAATAATAAACGTTATTTATTTTATTGAATATTCTATTCTATTTCAAAAAAAATAATAAATATACAAATGTAAAATTAAACAATAAAATTATAAAATTAATTTGTTTTGAATAAAAAACTGACGGAATTTAAAACTTCAATAGCATTTCCATTGTTACTGTAAGTATCTCTTGATTTCATAATTTGTTTAAACTTTTATATTGTTTGTCCGATTTTATTGTATTGTGTGTGACCAAATTTAAATAATTATCTGTTTTCTTTTGCTGTTTAAAGAAACTTAATTTTTTAAGTCATTTTGTTATTATTTAAATCCGTATTCAATCACAAATTGTTATTTAAAAGTTATCTTTATATTGATTTTAGCATAAATTGTGTTTTCAAATATCATTTATATTATTCAAACATTTTCGTTGTTTACGAATATGTTTTGGCAAATCCGATTATAAAAAATTCGCTGAAAATACATTTCGCTCAATTCAATACATACCTTTTAAAATAATAGCTTGATCATACCAGTTGTGTACGTATAAGAGATTTAATCCGTGCACTTCATGCGTTTCAATGTGAACTTTACATTTATTCTGATTGAAAAATTGTGAACTGCAGTGGAAAAGCTTAAAATATTTTCGCTTACAAATACTAATATTTTATTTTTTAATACTAATAAATAAGACAAAAACAGTTTTTTAAAGTTAAAACTTAATAAACAAATAATCATAAAATTTTAATTTCTTTAAAATGCCAAAAACACAAGATTAATGAAATAATTTAAATTGATTAAACTTTTAAGAAATATTTGCCAAAACAATAATTTAAAAGTTTTAAGTTTATTAAAATTGATCGAAAAGACTATTATGTGAAAAGTACATGTATTCTGAATCCCATAAAGATGTCATTGACTTATTGATTGACATTCGGTTTATTTTGTGAATATTTCTAAAGAAAATTAATTTTAATATATTTACAATATTTAAAAATATATATATTTAGAGAAATGTAACTAAATTTATATACTGTACAGTAGTATACCATACTAAATATTATTAATAAAGTATATTTATAAATCTTATACTATATTGTATTTATTATAAATAATACATATTTTTTATGTTTTTAAAAAGAAAATATAAAGCACTAAATTTGATTTTTGCATGAACATTTGAATTAAAAGCACTAACTGATAAAAATTTCATTTTTATTAATTTATCTAGTACACACCAAAAATGTGTTAAATTTTTATAAAGATCTTTTAGGAAATCAACATAAAAACATTTTTCTTATTAATTAAGAAAGTAAAAAATTTTACTTTAAAAGCAATGCGTTTTCAAATATCATTATACTGTAAGGTCATTAAGTAATTTAAATGTACATTTGATAAATTTTGTTATTCAATATTTACATACAGAGCAATAAAATTTTAAATGTTAATTAAAAGTCATAAAATATACATTGTAATGCCAAAATATGTTAAAATTAATATAATTTTATTAAATATACAGTATATAAGATATAATTAATATCAAATTAAATCATATTTGAAGACTATTGTTTTAATGCTTATATTTCAATTTCAATACATTTTACTTATACTGAGCATGCTTATAAGTCATAAAGAAATACTCGGTTATAGCAAAAAATTATTTTTTTAAATGCAATAGAAAAAGCAATTGTCTATAAAGAATAAATATATTTTAAACAGTAAAACAAACCATAAATATTTTGTATACGATATTTATCATGCTCACGACGTTAAGAAAATTTATTGCTATTGAAAGAAGTAAAGATTATCTATATAGGCTTTATCCGCCAATCTGTGTATCTGGGTTTGGGTTTAATGTTAATATTTAGTTACAGTTTTTATAGTAGATTGACATAGTAAAAATAATTAAAATTAACTAAAAACATACTTTGCAAACAAAAATATAAAACTATGTTAGTACAATTTAAGTCAAATAACAAGCATTTTACTGCTAATTTATTAATACTGTATATGAAAGTCCAACATCACAATTTTATTAAGAAAATATTTGATATAAATAAGCGGCAAAATGCTTGTTCTTTGACTCACTCTGCTTACAACGAGTCGATTCTGACAACAGTAATCACTAATATGTTGTCTCCTATCACCGTAAATAAGACCAGGTTTTCGCTCAGAAGTGTCAACTGAATAGACCACAGATTTGCCTCAATTTATCAATCATTTAGATAATTAGTATTGGATTTATCTCAATCTACGAAACCAATGAAACGGTCGATTGATTGCCAAACACTATTAGTTATGCCTTAAAATCCAATCGATAATCAAAATTGTTTTTCATTTTTAATCATAAAGTTTTCGATTTTCTTTAAGATATCTTTTTGCCAAAATTTTAGCCAACTTTTAGAAATTTATTATATATTTGTTTATATTAATTACAATTTATATCTCCATAAATGCCGAATTTTAGTCATTTACTAAAATGTTTTGTCATTTACAACAAATATGTATTTATTCTAAATTCTTTAAATAATTAATTATAAATAAAGCCATTGTTTAATTGAAAATAAATGTTTCTTTTTTGGTTATTTGCCTACACACAAAATCAAATCCATTTTTTGATAGAATTTCATTCCTTCTTTCTTTAAAAAATAAATTTTCCTTCCTTAGTTATTGAAAATTATGTTTTAAATTATTTCAAATTAAATTAAATTTATTTTTCATTAATAAAATTTAAAAAATATTAAATAAATCTTGGAAACTATTTCAATACATAAAATAAATAAAACTATTAACATTACAATCAATTGATATTTTGTTTTCATGTAATAATGTGAGTAATGAATTGTGGTTACACTAAACAGTGAATAAGTATTTCGAGACTCAACACTTGCCTCCAAGTGCATTTACAATTGTTTATAAAAATTTCAATTATTTTTTTAAAATAAATTATTTATTAATTATATGCTTTCGTTAAATTAAGTCTATGTGTCTAAAACCAATCTATGTGTTGTGTATTTTTTTTATTTATAATTATTTTAATTATTTTAATTTTTGTTATTGCTAGTCAATTCAAGTGAATATATGATAGAAATTAATCCGTTTGCGAATCAGTTGGACTTTTGTTAGACCATTAAGTGCTTTCAAGTCAAATGGCCCGAAATGGTCGAGAATTAAATGCAATAAAATAATAGAAGTTGAATGATTATACTAATAAGTTTTGAATGCATTTATTATTTATTAACATTTTATCTAAAAATTTAAAAACAAAATTTAAATATTTAACTCTATATTCAGTTTGTATTCAGTTAAGTATTAATTTTAATTAAAAAATTATTTTTAACGGCACTCGACGTGAAAATAAAAAAACAATTAGTGGTTACAAAAACTCTGCCAGGCATTCAAAATTCAAATTTAAACATTATAATTTTACAAACATAATATATGTTAGATTTAAAATTAGCTGGTTATTTCTTGAATTAGCAAATACAGGGGTGAACATAGGCTATGGAAACCTTTTTGAAATTAATTTTAATCATTTTATTCAATTAATCATATGCCGAA
>JAQFXP010003990.1:0-11417 GCA_034693685.1 Belba bartosi | reverse complement strand
ACATATGAATCAATGTGTTTGGTGGAGGAGTTGTAGGGCAGGCCCCAGGCCTCCCTGTGCTCACAATCACATAACAAAGGGTGCGTCCGACATATACATCATTCGTCTCCACAACATCACAACAAAACATATTTCATATCAAATACTTTTATTATAACAACAATAAATATAAATAATAATTAATACAAATTAGAGCTCACTTTCACACTCCAATGCATAGCTTAGTACTGACATATAGAATATAATTTACATTAGGCTTATATACTCTAAAATACATTTAAACTTCGATTCAGATGACATGACATGAAACAAGTCATTGCTTCAAACTTAAACTTTAGATCTTATCAGATCTCATCATTAACTCTAAGCAGGTATGAGTCTATACGCATGAGACAATATTATTTAATATCAATTAACTTTTCTATGGAACTTTCAAACAATAAATGAGTTATAATTCAGGAAAATCTTAATTACAAAATAAGTTACTTTAATCAAATGTTTTCAATTTTGTGGTGTTCTAATATTTGGAATTTATAGTTTAGGATTATTATCAAAAATATTTTTTAAAGCTTTTTATATCCCGGGGTATAAGAACATGTTCTGAACTGTAAGGGTTTACGGTAGTAATAATACATTTAAACAGCCAAAAATTGATAATTATTTTATGCATAAATACATAATTAAAAGTGTTGTACAATTTAAGAAATTTTTAATATTAAAGTCTATTTTTATCACAATTCCGTTTCTATCCCTCAATTTGCCCGACCCGACCCAGGGATGAAAACGGAAGTTGAGTGTAATTTGAAATAATATTTAAAAATTTCAACATCTAAATTTTGTTGTTGTGAATGTATATTTTACAACACAGACTTTTATTTAAATTTTTTAAATAATTAATTTTTATCTGTTATTTGTTAAAATAATTATAATATATAAAATAATAAATATTAAAATCAGGCTAAAAATCATAGTTTAAATGGGAGCTAAAGCAAAATGCAGTACACATTGAGTTCTGTATATTTCAAAATTAAAAAAATATATTTTTAAATAAAATAAATCCAAAACAAAAATAATAATTTTACAAATAGTGTTTTTGGACTACACTCAAATTGTAACGCATTTTGCGTTATCTTCCAGTTGAGGATTGATTTATTATCCTGGACATAATAGCAAAATTATAATTAGTTAAAAAGGTTAATTATTTTAATAAAAGTGATTTAAACTGAAAAAATTATTATTTTTTTTAAAGAATTGTTTTTAGATTGATAAAGTTGCTTATTTTTTAAAATAATTGTAATTATGATAAAAGCATATAATATTACCCAACTTTGTTTAAACTATATAATAATACTTATTAAATGTAATTAAATTTTTTAAACAAAAGTAGGCATCGTTTAGCAAATGAAATAAAAATTAAAAAATAAATTTTTAAAAAACATTTTCTTTGATAATCTTTGTTTCCAATATCACTGATTTCCAAAATATTTTATGTTTTTTTATAAATAATAATTAATTTACAAATACAGTAATATCAGAATTGAAGAATATCAAAGAAAATGTGTTTCAAAAATTTATTTTGCAATTTTCGTTTCATTAGCAAAAAGATAACCAACTTTTGTTTAATAAATTTAATTACATAACGTTATTATAGGTATTATTATATAGTGTAAACAAAGTTGTGTAATTGTTTTGCTAATGAAACAAAAATTTAGATTATACTGTATATTTAAAACATCATTTCCCGTCACAAAAAATTTATTTATATAAATATTTTATTCAATTTTAGAAAATTTAGACAATAATAAATTAACATACTGTATTTATAGTAAGTTTTATATTATAAAATTTATTTATAGTTATATTTTAATTTGAAAATTTATTAAGATATAAAAGTAATATAAAATTGGAAATTTAATAAATTTAAAATTTTTATATTAAACTAGTCTTTTCTGTCTGCCCGAAATTCCGCAATAATAGACTCCCAAACATTTTATTTAAAAAAATTTTATTATTTTCTTTTAATATAAATATATATTTTAAAAATACAAAATTATTTTACATTAAAGCCTGTAATGAATTAGTGTATACATATCTAAATTGCTCTCTAATTCTATTAACATATACAATAGTACTAATAATACGATAAATATTGATTTAATGCGTACCCAATCTGACGTATAGCGTATACTCCCTTTAAAGTCAAGTCCTATGCCTTCAGTAATGTAATTGTTTAGTGCTATACACCAGATCACAGGATTGAATATTTGATTTTAGAAAAGATTAAAGACAGCAAGAATCAAAAACAATCACCTATATTTGTTTTTGTCACTTACAAATAAATTTTAAATATATAAGTACTTTAATTAATATTTTAAAACTTAATAATATTAAATATGTTATTATAAAATAAATAGCATTATAACAGTTTAGTGTTATTATTATTATCAACTTAATAAACAATAAATGATTTAAAATTTTGAAAAATTTTAAAAATAAAAATAATTTAATTTAATCAAAAATTTCTTATTATTTCTAATAAAATGTTTTTAATTTTGAAATGTTCTAATAATTGAATTTTAAAGTTTATCATTATTATTAATATAATGATATTTGCTTTAAATTTATTATTAAATACTAGTTTTAATTTTTCTATTAAAAACATTTTTTATACACCAGAGTATAACAAAATAAAATCTAAACTTATCGTATAAGAACATGTTCTAAACTGTGAGGAGTTATGGTAATTCTCATTGTACAATGTATTAATATATAAAACAATAAATTTGTTTTTAATTAAATTATTATTTTAACATAATTTTTCCATAACTATTTAAAAAATAAAAGTTATGTTTAGTAACAGTATAAAATAATGTCAAATTTTTAAACTTAATATGCATAACTTATTTTACAAAAATTTTAAAATTTATTTTTGAATACTACACCTAACTAAAAAATTATAAATTTAAAAATCTAAGACAAAAATAAATTTAGTTACATAAGTTTAGTATAATTATTAAATTATGCTAATTATTTTGTTTTTGCAAAAAAAATCTTTTTTTATATAAAATATTATTTTATCACTTTACAAACACTGTTAATAAAACTGGAACTAAACTGTATAATTAAAAATATTATGTAATATTTTTAATAAAGATATCATTTAAATATTTTAAGAATAAAAATTGATATCTATTGAAATCATAATTTAAACTTGATTATTATTTTCTGAAAAGAATAATTAAATACTAAATTTAATTAAAATAAAAATATATTTGTACCAACGACCTATTGATAATATAATTTAAATTTGATTATTATTTTCTGTAAATAATAATTTAATAATAAATTTAATTAAATTTAAAATATAATTGTACCAACGACCTATTGATAATATAATTTAAATTTGATTATTATTTTCTGAAAAAAATAATTAAATAATAAATTAAATTAAGATTAAAATATACTTGTACCCAAAACTTCTTGAAATATATAGGTTTTTGAACGTTTTTGAAAAAATACCTTTCCTGATCTCTATAGAAATTTAGAATAATTTCTACCTTGATCAACCCATAAATCTTCTTAATTTCTATTATAAATTTTATTTTTGTTCACAATTAAATTTTTACATAAATATTTAACTCAATTATTAATTGCATATAATAATAATAAATAATTAAAATTAAAAATAATTAATAAATACAAAATAGGGTTTTATATAATCAAATAATTATTTATTGAATACTTAATTTAATTAAAATTAAATAAAAAATATAAATAAATATAAATTTAAATTTTTAAACACATAATACTGAAGGATATTATTAATGTCGAAAAAAATTGTGAAATTCGAATCTGACAACTAAAGTATTGATAAACATAATAATATAAAATTTAAATTAAAATTAATTTTAATCAAAACTATTTAAATTAAATTTTTCTCAATTAAACAAAACAGATATACAGATAAACATGGCCAGATGTACCTGTGCTCGTCTAACATTGAATACATTAAACAGCAATTAATGTCTATAAGAAATGTGATAGTTACATTTTCGTAAAACAAACTTTGGGGGGAGCACTTTTTGTTTGATCCAACTCATTCTATTCGTTAATTTTAAATAAATAAATGTTTGTAAAATGTGTTTTTACCAAGTAAAAATGTCAATGTTCTCACTAAATTAGAGCTAGTTTTCATTTTGAGACAAAATAAATCAAAATATATTTTTATAACATAACAAAACTAAATAACTAAACTTGCTAATTTATATAATATTAAATTTATATCAAACAAAAATAACTTCAAAATTTTTTAAATATTTTTTAATACAAATAAAATTACAAAAGAATATTTACCAAATCATACGGAAAACCTATAGTGTCTGCATGTCTGGGCTAAGTGAATAGTTGTCAGGATTTGTATCGTCAGTAACAGTAATTTATGTAATTGTTAATTAAATAAAAAATAAAATGTTTGAAATGTTAGAAATTAATTAATATATTTTAATAATTATTTTTCTAATATTAACTAATTTAGATTTAGAACAAATTGTTTGCAATTTTAATAAATTTAATGAATTGCTTTCTTATGTACATAAAGATTACTAGAATTGTAATAACTTTTTGTACAATTAGTTTCATTGCATTTATATAACAATAGTTTTGTGTGAATAGGTTTTATATGTGTTTTAAGCTCACTAGTAGTAACAACACATTTATTACATTTATATTGTTTAATAAATAAGTAAATTCTATTCTTGTGACAAATTAAATGTGATTTTTGAACAAAATCTTTTTCGCAAATATCTATTTCACAAACAAATGGTTTATTTCCAAAATGTCTGAGTTTGTATCAATTTAAATTTTGTTTGTAAGTAATTATTTTATTTCAGTTTTTAAATGTCTATAAAAAATTTAAAAATTAATATTATTTAAATGTAAATTAAATTTTAATTTTATTGTTTTTATTTAATTTATTAATTAAATACTAATTTAAACGACGCGCTGATTTTTTATAAACAAAAAACTGTTTATAAGTAAAAGTTTGGTGATTTAAAAGTACTTTACTCATAATATCCGTTTTTACTCATATCAGAAAATACATTGAATTTAAAATATATGTTTTAAAATACAAAATTTATTTAAAATAATCAGTAATTAAAGTCTGCTTTGCATTAGATTTATCGTTAGTGACAATTATTTCAATTTTGTCTATTATTCGAGATTGCTTTCGATATCGCCATTGCATTGATATAAGTATTTACAAATAGTTAAAATCGCATTCATTGCTTCAATCAATTTTATCGGCTTTTTATTGAAATCCAAATCAGTTTTGGAATCCACTTCGATGTTTTAGCATTCTGTTATTTTTGATCAATTAATTCAAGAGGTGTGTCGTTCGGCTCAGTAGTAACCAGTCTATCGTCGGCGATAACATATTTATTAAAATCTATTTCAGTTATTGCAAAATTTTCAGTCAAATGATTTCAATTTAAATCAATATTTTCTTCGACAATCTCAAAAATTAAATTAATGCAACTTTTTTATTGGTTTTTTTATATACAAATTAAATCTTTTAAGAAATTGAATAAAAATATCGCTTTTCATCCATGACTTTGTGTTATACCGATAAATAACACTTACTTTCTGTCGGTTTTTGAAACATCTGGGCTTATTGGCATTTCCTATTATTATTAATTTTAATTTGTATCCTCACATTATATTTAACTTTTAAGTTGGGATTTGTAACTATTTTTGGATCTAAAATAAATCAAACTTTATAAAGAAAAGTTAACGTTTCTGTTGTGTTTTTGATTTGACCTGTGCGGTCGGCGGCTTAGCCGCTCGGGCTGCCGACCCGCTTATGTGTTTGCTGCGCTTCGGGTGATTCGATCTGGTGTGCGCTCGGCCGAATCACTACAATATGTATATGACAGTGAAAATATAATTGAAATATCTCAATTAATTTGTATGTAAATTAAGTTTGAAATTCATAAACGGTAAGAAAATATTGTATTTTTAAATGCGTATATCTTTTGAAAAATTAAAGTAAAAAAAATATTTTTTGCATATTTTCCAATTATATCGTATGCTTTTATTATAATAAAAATTATTTTTTAAATTAAACAACTTTATTAATCTACAGACAATTTCTTTAAAAATAATAAATTAACAAATATATAGTAAGTTTTAAATTCTAAATTTTATTAATAATTATATTTTAATTGGAAAATTTATTCAGATGTAATAGTAATTTAAATCAAAAATTTATAAAATGTAAAATTTCTATATTATACTAGGTTTTTCTGTATGCCCAAAACCATGTAGTAATAAATTCACAAACAGTTTATTTGAAAAGTTTCTTATATTTTCTTTTATTATCAATATAATTTTAAAAAATTTTAAATTTTTTATATTAAAGCTTGTAATGAAGTATTGAATAATTATCTAAATTACTCTTTAATTCTATCAACATACTGCCGTTGCCAAAACTATCTTTATAACTAAAATCCAAATAACTGAATCATCCTTGATTGTATATATAGTACTAATAATACTATAGATTTATAATGATTTAATGCGTACCCAATTTGGCTCATAGCGTATACAACCAGTAAAGTCAAGTTTTATATTATACCTTCATAACGGAATTGCTTATCACTATACACTTGACCACAGGATTGAATAGTTGAATTTAATAAAGATTAAAATCAGCAAAAATCAAAAAGCATAATTTTTTTTGTTTTCGTCACTCTCAATTTATTTTTAAATAAACTAGATTTTTTGGTATACACGAAAACTTCTAATAATTAGTCCCCAGACAATTTCTTTGAAAAGATTTTATTATTTGTTTTTAATATTAATATATAAAAAGAAATGCAAACGATTTTTACATTAAAACCTATAATAAAGTATTGAATACATATCTAAATTGCTCTCTAATTGAATTAATATATACTTTAGTACTAATAGTTTTATAGCTATATAATAATTTAATAGTGATAATAATAGTAATAATTTATTGAGACTAAAAATGCCATAAATTAGTTTGTTAGATTTTACAAACTTATACAAAAAATTAATGCATACCCGAACTGATTCAAAGCGTATACTTCCTGTAAAGTCAAGATCTACGTCGTCAGTGGTGTAATTGCGTAATGCCATACACCCGACCTCAGGGATGAATATTTGGGTTTTATTAGAGATTAAAGAGAGCAAAAATAAAATAGCACTAATTTTTGTTGTTTATATCATTCACAAACTATTTTTAAATATATAATAATTAATTTGAATTAAATTTTTAAAACTATTATTATTATTATAAACTTACAATATATTTAAAAGTTTTAATGTTTCTTGCAAAACATAATTTAGCATAATGATAAAAATACGTTTTATGATATAATAAAATTTTAAATATATTATAATAAAAAGAAATTAGAATTGATTATTTTGTTTAATAGTTTGTCGGTACGATTATATTTTAATTATTTTTTTCAGTAAATAACAATTAAGTTTAAATTATGATCTTTTTAGTAATAATATTACATGATATTTTTATTTATACAATTCAACTCCATTTAAGTCCACTGCTTTGGGATTCAAAACAGGACAAGTGGTAAACGTGGAGTTTGAAGAAAATTTTATTTTTTAAAAACTACATTTTAGCCATAATATATGTTTACTTTTTGCATTAAATTCTTAATAATTTATAATTTTTATAAATTTGCATTATAAATATAATTATTTTTTCTAACCTGAAGAATTGTAAATTATTTTTTTAAAACTATTTAATTACAATTTAAGTTAAGTAAAGAGACGGGACAAAAAATGGGAAAATTGTAAATTAATTTTTTTTATTTGAACTAATAATTCAATTATTACAAAAATTTAATGACTTATAAAACAGTATTTTAGCTCTAAATTAAAATTATTTAATTATTGATAAAGGCCCCCTGTCGGCCACTAGGCGTACTAATGTCTACTCATCTCGAAAAGGCCTTTGGGAAACAGTGTTTAGTATTTTTTGATTAATAATCTTAATTTTCTTTATTACTATAATAATTGAAGCAACACATAATGACATTACAAACTGCGATTATAGTTTAAAATAATTGCTTTCTATATTTGAAAAATCAAAAAAATTATAAATTTGTCACAATTTGAAAAACACGCAAAATGAGCCATACTTTTAAGAAATCATATAATTTTTAGTTTTTTTTTTGTAAATAATTTTAATTTAGCAGCTAGGTTAATGATTCATTACCAAAATTAATTTAAAAAATTAAAAATATTATTCAAAAAATACTAAACACTGTTTCCCAATAGCCTTTTTGAGATGTGTAGACATTAGTACGCCTAGTAGCCGACAGGGGGCCTCTATCAATAATTAAATAATTTTAATTTAGAGCTAAAATACTGTTTAATAAGTCATTAAATTTTTGTAATAATTTAATTATTAGTTCAAATAAAAAAAATTAATTTACAATTTTCCCATTTATTGTCCCGCCTCTTTACTAAATATTTTTTATCGCTTTTTATCAAAGTAAAATATAAACAATCTTTTTTTTATTATTTCCTTTTAACAAACATTAGATTTATAATATTTTTGCAATTTTAGTCATCAATGTGGTTAACATATGATAAAATATTAGAGTTTTTTTTATAAAGTAAAGGCAGTTTCAATATTTAAGTTTTTAATTAAGTAATCAATAGTTATTTTAAAACTATTTTTAATAATATTTTACCTTTATATTATTTTAAAACTAAATAAATATGTATTATTAAACAATGTAAAAATTATTGTTAATTTAAAGAATAAAACCTATTTATGTAGAATAAAAAATTTATACTTAAACTTAAACTAGTTAATTAATAATATGTAATTTTTAAATTGAGTTCATTTACTAATATAAACTGTAGCTTTAATTTGTGTTATTTAATCCATACATTGTATTCAAATTATTTATATTGGTAATTAATAAAAGGGTTAATATAGGTTTATAAACAATAAAAATATAACAATAATAATAATAATAATAAAACCCTGCTGAAGGTTCTAAAATGACAGAAAGCGCTTGAATTTTAAATACAACAAAATTTTATAATTAATCACTGATAATTTATCACTAAGTCTAAAGAGTTACGTAATTTAATTTTTAAAAGTAATAATACCCTGTTTAATTAAAGTTTTCTAAAATTGATTAAATCAATTTTGAAAAATTAGATTTTTTTTATTTACGTATTTTAATAGTGTTTATATCTTATTTAATAATAAGCCAACATATCTAAACTTTCGATTTTATGATTAGATGTTTAACATGTTGAATTACCAGATATGTCCAAAAGTATCCTAATAGAACACATAAACAAACATTAATCCTGGTATAAGTCATCTATCAATGTTTGACAATTGTATCATGCAAATAAATAGTTACAAATTAATGTGAGGAATAAGTAAACTAAAGAAATATTTTTTAATCAACTTTAATAATTTTAAAAACTTATTTTATTAAATATTTATTAAATTACTTTATAAAATGTAGACAAAATTATTATTATTATTATTTTATGTTATTCTTAAAAACCTAAGCCTAGTTTTAAATTAATTTATAATAATTAAACAAACAATTAATTCCCAAACCAATAGCCGAGTATGTTGATATTATTAATATATGGATTTATGAACAGAAAGTTTGGTGTTCGCCCTAAAACAAAAAAAATATATTAACTTAATTTAATTCATATCTCTAAGTATAATTACAGATTACAAGATTAAGTATATAATTATCAAGTTAGAGTTTTAAAACTTTGATTTAATTTAAGTTAAGATGTAAATTGGAGTTTACTTAAGAGGATGATGCTCTTTTTGAAGCGACTTTATGTTTATGAAATAGAATTTCTTAGCAAGATGACTTGAAATTCCAAACATAAGCACATATTTACTAAATGTTTGTCTAAACAAGTTTTGGCGCAACAATAGCCGCAGTTTACTCAACATTTTTATATACTGTATATAATCTAATAATAAGAAATATAGCCCTTTGTTCTAATCGGTTCCTTTGATGCAACCAGCAAGGTCAATTGAGTAAATGTAATTTAAGTGAACAATTTTGCATTCAGACAAACATTTAGGAACGAGTTTAAAAAGATAATTCCATTCTATGATTAGTCTTTCTTTAAACTTTTTAAAATACTAAACTTTAAAATATAATAATTCAAATTTTCGAACAAATATCGATATAAATATAATTTAAATGACTGATCAATTGCAAACATAATTCTAACTTATTTATTTAAAAAACTTTAGTTTTATGTAAAAACAACAAACGGACACAAGTAAAATGTTCGTAGATTATTATTTGTTTTAAACAGAATAAATGTTAAAAACAAATTAAATTATTTAAAGATTAATTATATGCTTAAAGTTTTATCATTCATATAATATTTTATAGTAAAAATTAACAAAATAACTTTATATTGAAAATTGTAGTCATATCAGTAACTATTGAACATGGGCCATTCTTGATCTGGATTGTATGTGGGCAAAAAATAAATTGCAATAGGCTTGTAGATGGTTAATGCATTACGTTTTCAAATAAACACGATTACTTTTTATATAAAACATTACAATAAATAGAGAGAATAGAAAAATAACAAAATACAAACAAAAAATTTCAAATCAATAGTAATCAAAACAAATTGCATTCAATTGTTTTCGCAAATGATTATATTTTAATCGTCTTTTTTACTAATTTATAATCGAATTAATCAAATTTCAGCAATTTATTAGTAATTAATTATTTTTGTTAAGAATATTTGTTTGGATTTCAAACGATAAAACACAAATGCCTTAAATTTAAAAAGACTAGTGCGTAAAAGTATAACTAAACTTATTTCCCTAACTTTGAAATTTGCACAGGACTACCTTAAGATTATTGTAATTTATTTTTTAAACTTTATCATAAATTCCAGCCATACCTTTCGACAATATAAGGTATTACCTTTCTCATTTGTAATAATTCTATAATAACTTCGTTGACTATGTCTGCAGTAAATATAAAAAAGACTATAAATTAATTCCAATTTCTCTTAATTTTGCTGTAGTTTAAAAAATGAATTAAATTTAATGTCTATTTCGAAAATTGCTGAATAAATATTTTCAATATATTACAACTTTTGAAAATTTTTTGTATTGATTTATCTGAACAAAATATAAACCCATAAAATTGAATTGAGTGAATGGTTTATTAGGGTTTGGTTACAAACTCCCGTTTCTGCACCTGTATTATGCACTCGTTTGTTAAGATAAAAATAATTTGGTTTTTATCAGGGCTTGTGAAGGGGGGGGATCAGCCAAAAATCCCCCCTGATTTTGAAAATTGGCATTTATCCCCCCCTAGCATTTGGTCCGAGAAAAG
>JAQFXP010003989.1:0-11418 GCA_034693685.1 Belba bartosi | reverse complement strand
TTTTAGTCAATTTTTTGGTTGTGTTCTCTAATTAAACTGGATTTAAACTAAATTTAATTTAATTAACTGGATTTAAATCGGCTTTAGCACCAATTTAGTAAAAATTAGCTAATTTTGGTCAAAAAACCCCGAAAATTTGTCGAGGGTCAAAATGTTAAGAGGAAGGTACCTTTTCGCGGACTAAATGCTAGAGGGGAGAGGGGGGTGAAATAGCCTAATTTTCAAAATCAGAGAGGGGATTTTTGGCTGACCCCCCTTTCCTTTTGAATCTCTAAATAAAACCAATTTTATACAGTGCAATTTGTTTACAGTTACTATCTGATTGTTAAAGTTAAAAGTTAATATTTTATAACGTAATTATAAACATCACATATTTTTTTGAAAACAATAAAAACTAGTTATTTAAACATTATTGTGAAATCCTTACTTTGCCTTTCTCATATTTATTAGTTGTTTATTTTCAATTTAAGAAAAAATTTATGTAAAATTTATTTAGTTTTTATAACTTATTTATATTCTATTTTAACTTATTATACTATTTCTATATTCTAAAACTCCATAACTCATTTAAAAGTGTAACGACTTGTATGAATAGATTTAATCTAGCTTAAAAATCACATATCAGACGTCCATTAAATTTGGCCCGGGAATGGCCCGGCATTAAACTCAGATTATTGGTGATGAGTTTAACTTAGCCTATGCAATATTCTAGGAAATCTAAAGTTTCAAATTTTTCTAACATTTTCCTTTCATTTTGCCAGCTTTTAACGTAGATTTTTGAATCATTATTGGAAATAATATCATGTTTCTTTTGCAAACACTTAATTTTTAATAAGAAAAACATTGACTAAATTCGTAGTTTAATTAATAATTACGTTAAAATGACCTGTATACTATTCTATATTATACTAAACTATGCTAACATATCAATATTAATATTATTACGGTAATAATTTAATTTGATTCTACTGATTGAGTGAATATACTTTGATTAGTCGCCATCTGTTGACATTTTATTGACTCAATAATGTATTTGTATTGCGATTGAAATCAAATTGATATCAGATTTGAATTGACATAAAAACTATTGTTTTGATTGAACCGATTAAGTGATGTCTTTGACTGACAATAACAATGTCTTAATCGCAACCTCAGAGCCGAAGCGAAGAATATTGAGTCAAAACGACATTCAAAAGTGGCTCAAATGCGACGGATATAAGGATTATCTCAATTTCATTAAACAATTGAATGAATTCGCGAAAGGAGTTCACAACAAGTCTTTCAACCGAAGATCTCAGATCACAAACGAGCTGTTGGTCTCAGTGGTCGACCTCTTGGACACGTTGTCGGCTCTGGTCGATGAGGTGAAGCCGTTTGATGACGACAAGAACCAGAGGTTCGGGAATAAGGCGTTTCGGGTTTGGATGAGTCGAATGAAATCCGAAGTCGAGTCTCGACTCAACCAACTCTTTGACTCTTCAGATGTGTCCGAACTTAAGCCATATTTGTTGGACTCGTTTGGCAACGACCAGCGCATAGACTACGGGACCGGACATGAGATGTGTTTCGTTATCTTTTTGATGGGTTTATATAAATTGAAATTAATTAACACTTCGGAGGAAGTGCTCAACAAAGAAGTGGTTCGCGATCTTAGCCATCAGTTGTTGACTATATTTTCAATAATATATTTACCACTCGTTCGCAAAATCCAATTACGGTATCGGTTAGAGCCGGCCGGAAGTCACGGCGCCTTCTCATTGGACGACTTCCAGTTCCTGCCCTTCTATTTCGGTTCGGCCCAACTGGTCGGCCACCCGGACATTGAGCCCCAATCGTTCCCCGAGCCCGAGGTGGCCAATAAGTACAAAGACGACTATATCTTCTATTCGGCCATCAGTTTCATCCATGAAGTCAAAAGAGGACCGTTTGCTGAGCACTCGAATCAGTTGTGGAATATCTCAGGCGTTGACGACTGGTCTAAAATAAACAGAGGATTACTCAATATGTATTGCAAGGAATACTTACCCAAATTCCAGATCACTCAGCACTTGGTCTTCGGACACAAAGTCTTGGTTTTCGATTAAATCGATTCTTTTGTTAATTACTTTTGTATTACTTATAAATATAAACAATTCAATCAAAACTGAAAAATCGAGAAAAGGTTTTCTTATTTTTTTAGTTAAAACCTTAAATAATAATCGAAACAACTTTTGAGTTGAGTCTAAACATAAGTTTTATTAATTAATTGACTTTAAAACTGATTGGTCGGATGGCTGATCACTAAATAATTTGTGTCTAAATTGAATTTGTGATCAAAATATTCACATAATATATGAAATAAATGGAAATAAAAAACAGTTAATTATTTAGTTTTAAACTCATTTCAGTCATATCTTTCATTAAAGATTAGAAAATCGAAACTCAGTTTCAGTCAAACAGTTGTTGTTGTGATCCAAAACTCATACAAATTATCTAAATTACTAATACATGTATTCGATATTCTAATAGTTAAATGCAAGTTTAGTGTGCAAGTGTAATTTTTAAAAATTGATTTATAATTTTAATATTAATTTTAGGACCAAATGGGTGAAATATATTTGACCAAGACATGTTTTAACTCGTTACCTAAGAGCAACAAAGATGCTATTTCTGGCGTTTGTGACTCTGAAGACAGTTGTGGGGATTGTACTGATCCACAAGAAGCCAGTCATGTATTGCCGCAAATAATCGCTAAATTCGAATATCATATCGTTTATAGTATTAGTTATTCGGTTCCCGTATTGTACTTCACAGCCAATTATTCAGGTTTGACACCAATGGCTCAATTTATTAAACCTATTGCTCTTCAAACAAGCAAATGTTTCTTGTTAAAATATCTAAAAGCACATACAGTACAGTAAAACATATTATAAAAGTATTAATATTATGTTACTGTACTGTACAATCTATTGTTGTTTGCAATGATAAGCACAAAATATACGCTCAAAATGTTTGTTAATTCTTATACTATTCTTTAAACATTCAAAAGCGGCTGCAATATCTGAAAGTGCTACAAGGTCAGTTTCTCACATTTCCGATATATTGTTTTTGCATGGTTAATAACTAGTAAATAAGTTAATTGATCTTGTCAACTGTCATTTGTGACTATCACTGATTGTTTTATATTATTAAAACTTATAATGATATATAATATACAGAACACTAATATAACGACTATCGGTACAGCAAACAGCATTACGTTTGATTAGCTATGTTAAATTTCTTGAAATTTATAAAATCCAGTGAAAGTTTCAGTCAAAGTTGCTTGAAAGCCTTAAACTTTCATTTTTCTTTTAAAATATAAAATTTTTAATTATATATTTATAATTTTGAATTATGTAGATATTTTATTTTATTAATACTTCTATAAAATTATATATATATATATTTGTTATTTCTAACATTTAAAGAATAATATAAGCAAAGAATGATTTTTAATTAACATACTATTTCTGAATTGTGTAGGAGTATTGACATAAAACTAACTTTTATGTGGTTAAACCAATTAAAATTTTGTTTTATTGCAAAACATTGAATTTCAAAAACAGTATATACTGGTAATTTTTATCTTGAAAAATTTTTAATAAAATATTATTATTGAAAATAACAAAAACGTGATATATTATAATAATTTATAAATAATTTAATAGTTTAATACAGCTTTTATATTGTTTTAATTTAAATTTTACTTTTATTAAATTTTAATAAAACTAATCAATGATTATTTAATATTTTAACACTTCTTATCAATTTAAATAACATATTTATAAATTTAATTTTGGTAATATAAAACAAATAATTTATTTATTTATCTCATTAAAACAAAAATATTTAATGTAATAAAATTTTTTAAAATTCAACAATAGGTGGCGTTATTTTCGCCAAAGTGAAAGTTATTTTTGATAGTCCAACTTTCACGAAAGTTTCTAAGCTTTCAGTGCGAACAACGCTAGGTTTGATAGACAGTTTCAACAAGAATTAAGCTTTCTTAAAAAAATTTATTTCCACAATTATAACTATTTAACATATGATAATATTGTTCCATTATTTATGGAGAGGCTTAGCTTTCCTGGTCTTTATAAGTTATTAACTAGGCAAAGACTTGATCGTTTTTTTATAGACATCAGATGGTATAGAAAAATGAACAAAAATTATGATTTGAATATACATATAGGGTTCTAAATTATAAAATATAAATAAATTTTTTATATCGAATATTGTTATTTGTTATGTCGAACATTATTATGTCGAATATTGTTATGTCGAATATTATTATATATAACAATATTCGATATAAAAAAATTATTTATATTTTATAATTTAGAACCCTATATGTATATTCAAATCATAATTTATGTTCATTTTCCTATACCATCTGATGTCTATTGAAAAACGATGAAAAAAACGATCAAGCCTTTGCCCAGGTTATTAATTAACAAATTTTTGAACAAATTAAATTAAAATAAAATAAAATATTCAAATTAATTTAGAAATAAAATTTGTTTTAGTATAAACTGGTAATTAAATAATTTATGAAATAATTAATTATTTAAAAGATGGATCACTCGTCCGATTGGAGGATATCTGGAAATGCATTCCAAAGATTTACACTTCAGTCGTAACACAAACACAGACTGAGAGCGAAGTTGACGTGACCTCTGAGTCAGCACTTTATCGACAATTTGGTTCAATGTTAACTCAAATGGTATATCAATATTGTTAGTTTGTTGAATCCAGGAATCCAGGATTAGCCCAGGAGGGGTGGGGGTGGGGGTATTGCCAAAGTATCGGCTATTTTGAAAATTAGACAATAACTCAGTTTTAGTCAGTTCTGGTCAGTCGGAAAGTAGTTGTTTCGTATGACCCCTATGTTTGTCAGTTTTTTAAATATCAAAATTTGGTAATTTTTCCTAAATTAGAACAATATTTAGTGTAATTTCGGTATAAATTTAGTTAAATTGAATTAAATTACAAAATTGAACTAGGAAATGTCCATATTAATACAAATAGAATATTTAGTGAATATAATATTTAATTAGAAATACAAAATATTTATTATTATCCAATTATCTAATTAGAATTAAAAGCCTAATTGAAACATAACTTTAATTTAATTAAATACAAAAATACAATCTTTTAGTCAAACCATTTTAAAATTAGGCGCAAAATAGAATTAATATACTGTAGACTCAAATTGAATGTCATTTCCTTAATTGATAGGAACATCCAATCCTATTGCGGCCCTTCTATGCCATACATCCCTGTCATACGTCAACTCTAATGAAGAACATATTTATGGCTAAAAATAGTGAAGAAAAGCAATCGTTTGCCAATAAATCGAATTATTTGATCAGTTGGTTGAGTACTATTGGACCAATTGCTGGCATTCATATGAGTTTAGAATATGGAAAACATTTGAATAATTAATTGAAGTCTAAATTGCATTACATTAACTCAATGTGAAGAAGCAGTTGTACAAGTTGTACAAGTTGTACAAGTACCAATTTCAATGTCAAATAAAATACAAAATTGTTTGAAATAATTTTTTATTGAAATTCTAGTTATTTACAGATTGTTAAGAATTAGAGAAAAACAGTTTTTAGAATTGATCTGATTATGAATACGTGCTTTTAAATTCATAATTGCATATAAAAGGCAAACATTATTAAAAACCTAATCTTTTTGGAAATTCTAATCAATTTTAAATATATAATAAATACCGAATTCCCTCACATTTAATTGCGTGCAATTAACTGCCAATTTTACAGAAGGGGTGCAAATGTATTCGAGTATAATTGCAGTTATTTTTCAACTATTTTAGGCTTATATTAAAATTCACATATAATTGCAGCCAAACTATTTTAACTAAAAAAAACTGTAACTAAAAGTTTTTTTAATTAATTTTTTTTCATATTATTTGATGTGCTTTATGTTTAGAATCTAAAATAGTGTTGAATTAAAGATAAAATATCAGAAACATTAGTTGTCATCAAGTGATGAATTAATTAACGAACAATGAGTTTAAAGACAAAATCGATGAGACAAAATTTGATTCTTAATAATGAGATTTCTAAATTTGCTTTAAATATAATTGAAATTATTTCAAATTTTTATATAATTAACATTAATTGTAAAACAATCAATAAATAAAACAATAATTAAGACATAATTGGAGTGCAATTATATGTGAATTTTACAAAAGGAATGCAATTGTATTCGAGTATAGTTTCGCTCGTTTTTAAGTAAATCAAAATTACTTAAATTCGCATTTAGTTGCATGCAATTAAATGTGAGTAAATTCGGTAATAATAATCTAAGATTTGTTGTAAATCAGGAAAACATTTTATTTGACAATATTTGGGTAGAACTGGATCTCTATTCTAGAAAACAATTGACACTAAATTCGTCGATTTATTGGAAATAAACGTTAAAAATCAACCCATGACTAGAAGTGAAGTTGTTTTTCGCGTTTAATAAGAATATTCTTTGCAATTAATTGAAAGCGCTTTTTTCTTAACAATAAGGAATGCTTTTAATTGTTAATATTATAAACACAACACTGGGATCGATATATTAGTAAAAGTTATTCGCAGTATTTGTATAAAATTATTTCAAATATTTTAATTCAATTATTTGATCTTTTCACTGATAAAAAGGAATTTTCATTAAATTAAGTTATTATTTGACAAAAAGTAAACATAAAAACAGAAAAATTAAGTCATTTGGTGACAATTTACATAATTATAAAATATAAGACAAAAAAATAAACGTAAAAATACTTTATTATATATTATGTAAATTGAAAATTCTTTTTTGTCAAAAGAGATTTAAGAGATTTCCTCACATTAAGTGATAGTTTAGTGGAACAGATCCTAAATTATTGTACTTTTTTATGTCATTATTTCGTTATAAAATACAATAAGCTTTGAGTTTCATTCAGATTAAGTGCATTCAAACAATTTGATTCTTTTCGTCTTATTTCTGGTGAAATATTTCAGAATTCAACGAATGTTTTGTAATTTGAAAAATAGTTTTTATATTTCTCTGAAAACTGAGTATTTCTGTTCTGAACTAATGGTTTGTTTTTGTCTAAATTCTTAAAACTAAGATTTGATCGACAATTGAGTTTTTGCAACAAAACCAAACGTTGAAAATATTCATCAAAATCAAGAACTTCACTGCAAATACATAATTAATAATTAGATAATTGTTGGTTACAATTGGTAAGCACTTCAGGCATTGCGTATATTTCGCTCATTTCTCGTTAAAAATCATAAAATGAGAAATAAATAAAATAAATAATTCAAAAATAAATGCTATTCTTCGCGCTCTCTCTCTCTCTCTCTCTCTCTCTCTCTCTCTCTCTCTCTCTCTCTCTTTCTTTCTCTATATATATATAAATTCAAAATAAAAAACAATTTACGGATTAATGTTATACTCAATGAGTAGAAGTGGTTTCGAATTCAGATTCGATTTGGAGGTTCGAGTCTTAAGCTCTAATGTATTGACACAATAAACACAATTTATAAACACAACCAAATGGTTAAAGCAATTAAAAATTGGGGTTTTCTTCGATGTCTAATCTTTTCTAAGATTTGATTATTAAATCAAACTCTGATTCGAAGTTCGTTCCGGAGCTCATAATTTGTTCCAATAATTCGAATGCATTGCCAATACATCCAAACATTGCGAATGAGTGTCACTTAAAGTCACAAAAAGTTTTCACAAAACAAGAAATGGGTTTCCAATCAGGAATCGAATGATGAGTTTTGTATAAAATTAATTTCTCTCTTAGATAGACTGCCAATGGTTTCTATGCAATGTATATACAAATGTATGACAAATAGAGGCACTTCTGTTGTAAATATTAAAAAATTGTTTCAGTTTTCGATCAAATATTGACCAAAGATTAAGACAAACACAACATTTGAAGAGTTTTGCTATAATTTAGTTTTGACTTCTTCGGCGATTCCGCCCCACTTTAACTTGAAAGTCCCGGTTCGCCACTTTATGTCCGGTTCCCACAGCGCCCGTACAAACAGTATTAAAGCGCAAAACTCCCTGAGCAGCCAGGCCACCACAAAATCTGTCTTGCTAAAGGGAATCGCACCGTTCTATTCATCATAATTGGCAATAGGGAACAGATGTTAGGAATGGTAGAGAAGAGCAAAGAAGAGCAGAGAGAAAGTGAGACAAACCTGAACTATACATAAGAGGACGTAATCGAGAAGAAACCAAAGAAGCAAATGGAATAAGTAGACCGCAAACGGATCGCATTCGAATAGGTGGCTCACAGCCCAGGCCGCCAACACACCCAACATTAGGCATTCCGACAACGGCTCCAATAATATCATGTGAGGAATCATCGCTATTCGAAGTTTGGCCCATCTGTTAGAGCACAGGTAGTAATGCATTAAATGTTATTAATTGTTAAATAAATAAATGATAGCATTTGGTGGCAATCAAAGTATAGGTCCTTTAAGTATAGGTATAATCTAATAATTTTGAAATCAATTATTATATAACTCTTATTAATCTATAGATAAAATTAAACCATAAATAGAAATAAATGGTTAATACTATTGGCAAAGCATTACATTATTTAATTAGATTCTAGACTTGAATTGAGATTTAGTTTAGAGAAAATGTAAAAAAAGAAAATAATTATTAATGAAATATAAAATTAAATGAAATACCGAGTGATTCTGTGCTGGAATGAGTCAATGTCAACAGTGCAGCTGTTCTGCCAGGCCGGTTGGGAACTGATCCGTAATTTCCAACCCCTATCAGTGAATGATTTGGCGAAAAAGAAGTCTTCGGCCAAGTATTGCCCAAAAGCTGCTATACCTCCTACTTCGTCCAGAAGTTTCTTTCTCATCAGAGCAGACATACCGGTCGGACAGTTGATGCCCAGGAAGTCGGCCGACAGGTATATGCGGGCATGAGCTGTGCCGAAGTATACTTTTTCGAGCACTGATGGAAAGCCTTTTCGGTCGCAAACAAACGGCATCTGATGTACTAAAGCCACGTCTTCTGCCATCGAAGACACCATATCTAAGAGTGTGTCCTCTCTCACTACGAGCACACAAACCGTCAAATCAATTAATTCTAATCAATAAATATTTTACTCAAAAACTTACTTCTAATACCGCTATCGGAAATGAGAACAAGATCATATTTAGCCGCCTCATAGCCAGGTTGCATATTATTAATTTTTGGATTGACCCCCACTTGGGCGCCGCCGATAAAGAGCTTAGCATCGACTTCGGGGTATTTGTCGATCAGTCGTTTGACGAACATAATGGCCGCGTCTTTGTCGTCGTGTATACAGAATAACAGTTCGAACTATAAATGTATTAAATATTGTTTATTATAATAACTATATCTAAACTTGACCTCAAATTCAACGAAAGTAAGAAGAGTTTTACAAAAATAGAAACTCAAAATTGAATAAATATTTGAATTTTAATAATATTTGTTTATTTATCATATTTCACTCAAAATGCAATGAATTTAAATAATTAATTGAGATTTTCCTCTCATATGATCAAAATCTTATGCAATTTAAAATATAATTTAACTAAAGTTTAAACAATTGATTAACGATTAGATTGCATGTCATCACAAAAAGTACTTTATTTCTGAGAAATGTTAGCAAAGACTTCGAATAACAATTGAAATATAGATTTCATATCAAATAAGGCATTGAATTGAAAAGACGATAAAAAATAGATTAAACAATTTTATCAGAATTTTCGTCTTTATGTCAGTCTATAAACAATTATAACTATTTATTTAAACCCGTAATT
Source organism: Belba bartosi (assembly GCA_034693685.1). Lineage (NCBI taxonomy): Eukaryota > Metazoa > Arthropoda > Arachnida > Sarcoptiformes > Damaeidae > Belba > Belba bartosi. The sequence continues at coordinate 1,570 of JAQFXP010003989.1, read as the reverse complement.
AAAGTCTACGAACTAAACACAATATTTATAGTATTTAATTGCAATCTAAAGCAAAAAACCTGTTATTTTCATCATTTATATTGGGATTAGAGTATGGCTTGAATTTTAAAATTATTTAAAGAAATCAAAAGGACTTTCAATTCAAATCTTATATATAGAGCAGAACTAATTGTTATATAACTTATGTATAACTATTGACATTATATAAGTTATTATTTAATGCATTTTCTAACTCATATTATGTGCAAAACTAATCAATTTATGAACACATTTGGCGATAACTTACAAAAATAAATCAATAAATTACTGCAAAGGCCTCGAACTTTGTTATTATTGAATAGATTTATACCAATTGTTATTGTCATTAGAATTTGAGCTAAATTGGAAAAACATCTCTAAATAATAATTTAAAACAAATAAGAAGTAACTCATAAAAAGCACTTAAACTAATTCATAAGATTAGTATTGCGTTGTGTATAGCGTCTAATGAAATAAATTCTGTTTTGACAGTTGTGTTGAACGTTGTCTTCAATATTTGAATTATGTTTATATAGTTTGGGATCAGTTATTGTTTATAGTATACTAATGACTCACTTATTATCACTAAATGTTTGCAAATATTAAGGAAATTAATCATAGATTTAGAGGAAAGTGTGTAAACAAATCAAAGTTAAACTGAAGTAATAGACAAATAGTGGGAAAAGTATTTGACAATATGTGAGAAGTGAAGACAATTAGTGGTCAATACCTGTGAGTAATTCATTAGGAAAAACGACTCCAAATTGCTGAACAGATTTGGATCGATTCCGACCAAAGGTTTGATGATTGAGACGCCCGGAAGCGGTGTTTCGGTTCCCGAGCCGGAGCTCTCCACACATTTCTTGTATAGCTTCCGCTTTCTAGACATTATTTCAATTATTTCACTCAAATTAATCCATTATTTTAGTTATACTTAATGTTAATAATTACTAATAATAACAACAAAACAACAACTAATTGGTCTAAGAATAAGACTAAGACTAAGAATATGATAAGTGAAGTGAAAGTGTGTTCACAAACCCATTAAAGATTGCCATCAAATGCATAATCCAAACGAAGATCCAACCGCCGACGATGAAGATGGCCAACCCGTAGAGGGCGTGTGAGAGCAGGGGTGCCATTCGGATGTGGATGTCCGGGCCGTGCGATCGCCGTAACTGTATCGGCAATTACGACGACTCGAGTCAACGCGTTTTCATTGCCTTTCGTGACTCACAAACACTCACTTATAGTGAGACTCACTCTCTCAGAGACAGAGAGAGTGAGACTCAGACCGCAAATACGCCAATATGTCAATTGTTGCCATAACGACCCTCACAGCCATCGACACACCTCTAAAGCTGGTTTCGCACACTTCACACACTCCTAGGTCTAAACCGGCGCTCCTTTCAGACTGTTTGAGGCAAAGCTCAGTATCAGAATAATTATTGTTAAATATTGAATATTATATTTAATAAAACCATTCTACTGAGAGCTGAGAGTTGTTTTTTACTGCCCTCTATCAGATCAAGCGCACACTTTACAGACACTT
>JAQFXP010003988.1:0-11418 GCA_034693685.1 Belba bartosi | reverse complement strand
TATTCTCTCTCTATTTCGGCTCTGAGCCACCTGACTGTTCTAGGTCAAATCTAGCTTGCTAATCTTTGTGCTAGAAGCCTATAAATTTCATTTTTGTATGTCAAAGTTAGCTTGCTACAAAATAAAGGTAAATTATTAGATACGCTACATTATTAAAAATTGTAATTTTATTGAATAAATTATAGATATTTTAAATTTTGAAAATATACTGTAATTTAAAATTTAATTAAATTTTAGTCTAAAATTCAAATGTTTTATTTAAATAAACTAATTTTTCATAAAGTATAAAGAATACAAAATTGCAAACAAAAAACCACCTAATCACTTCCTGTGGTGGACATAATTTAAAAAAAAATTTATTTTATAAGAAAATGTTTTTAAAAATTATTATTATTATTTGATATGCCGTGAGCACCAAAAATAATATCATTGTTTGTTTTATATATATATTCCAAGATATTTATTTTTATTATTGCTAAATATATTTATTAATTCTAATATAATTGTTGCAGTTTATACAAATTATAAATACATTAAGATTTAAAGTTTTTCGTAATTTATAAACAGTTATTTTTAATTAATATATAGGTATATAAAGTAATTATTTTTTTTAACAAAATATATTTTAAAATTTATATAAAATTTATATTTTTTAAGTAAATAAAATTTAAAAAACAATAAAAATATTTAATTATTTAATTTTTGTTGTTGTGACATAGTAATTTGCATACAATAAAATAATATTTTTCTAATCCAGAGATTATGTCCAATATAATTATTTTATTTATTATTGTATAATTTTATTTAAACTAATATATTTGTAACAGTTCAAAATTTTTATAATAGCATTAAATATATCAAAATTTGTAATACAGTAAATAACAAATAATTATTTTAAATTATTATAATGTCAACGTTTGGACGTTTGGTAATTATTAAAATTTAAATAAAATCACAAATATACATCATTTATTTTTTTATCAAGTAAGATAAATCAAACGTTTTATAAAATATAATAAAATTTAAGTTTTGTACATATGTAAAACTAGAATAACTTTTTAAACAAATTGAATATTTTTAAAATAATTTTTATTTTTAATTCGCAAAAGTTTTACATTAAGTTTAAGTTTAAAAACAATTGGATAAAGCACAGGTCAATGCGTTTAGTTTATATATGTTAGACAATTACCTTAATTGTAGTTCAAAAACCTAAAATAAGTTAATATCTAATCTTATAAACGGAATTTTTTTTAAATATAAAATAGAATCTTTATTGGGTCTTCACCATGTCCATAAATTAAATTCAAATAAAATTCACTTTAAAAAGATATCAAAACCTGAGTACGTTTCCAATTAAATAAGGCGTTCCTGATAAATCTTAGGTTTAAAGTCCATAGACTTAACCACAAGAATTAGTGTAACAAATCTCTAGTTTAGTTTTAATATACGTAATTTATTCACATGTTACATTTAGAATGTACTTGATCCAAAAATAATTAGTCAAAAATAAATATATAAACATAAGCTAAAAAATAAGGATTGTAATAATAAATGTTTTCAGTTTAATCATTCACAGAATCAATTTACATAAAATTTAATAAAAACATAAAAAAATAAATAATATTATAAATAATATTAATAAATAAAATAATTGTCAAACAAAATGTAAATTACTGTATTTGTTATTTGATTGTTATTGTTGTAAATTATCCACTAGAAAATATACAAAAGATTTTTTTTTATAATAATTATTATTTTATTTAAAGTTAAATAATTTAATTAATAATGTAATATTTTTTAAAGTTTATAAATTTTTATTAAATTAAAATAAATATATATATTAAATTATATTTGCATTAGTTTTATAAAAATGTTATAAAATCGTATATAAATTAATAAAATATCTCATTGATTGTTTTTATAATAATTTTTTAACAATTAAAAATAATTTTATCAATAAAAAAATTATAATAAAACATAATAAACTAGATTTACACAAACAAATTAATCAATTTTAAATTTATGAAATTAATTAAATAATAATACTAAATAAATAAAACGTTATTTTTAAATCTATAAATCTAAATATATGCAATTTAATACTTTTTTAAAAGTTTAGTTTGTTAATTGATATTAAACATATAAGTTATATTAGAATTACAATTGAACATAAAAAATGACATTTCAAATAAAATACATTTCATTTATACTTTGAAATATGTATTGATTTATTCAATTTAAAAGTAAGTTAATTGTATTTTTTTTATGTTGGAATAAAGTTTAAGTAAAAATGTATATGCCGATCGAACCATTCAAGTTTTCCTCCAAAATATAATCGGCGCAGATGCCAACATAATTAATTTAAGTTTTGTTGAATAATTTTATTAAATCTAAAATATTTATTGCAGTTTGCATTTATTAGATTAGCATTAAATACAATACAGTAAAAAATTTAATTTAATTTTTACATTAATTATTAAATAAAGCTTGCACAAGGACTGCTAGATGATTTTTAACGTAATAGAGAGCACATAATTGATTGTAATTTGAATTTACAAAAAAATCATTCGTATAAGTTTTGACAAAATAATAATGATCATGTAAGCTGCCGTCGACACTATAAATCCACTCAATCAGAGCTGAACTAGTGACGACCGGCCGACCGTATTCGACCGGCTGCGCAAGACCGCCCCATACTTAACATTTATTTACTTACATTCTTAGCTGATGCCGAAGTAAATGCCAAATAAAAATACAAGTCTTGGTTGTTACTTGAATAATTTAGTAATTATTAAAAACAAAACATACAGCTCAGAATGAAAACTACAACTAAATTTTATCTCAACTTATAATCTACAAAGAGTGTTGCTTTCAATCAATCAATCAATCATTTATTATTAATCATAAAAACTTAAGAATGTAAGGTAGTGTGAAAAAATGTAATAAAAATGTTTCAATATTATCTCCAAAATATAAGTTTCTGTTTATAAGTTATATTTTAATTAATATCTAAATAATTTTTACAGTTTGAAAATTTAAGAATATATGTAATATCTAAAATTAGCTATTGTTACAGTTTATATAATTACATTTTAATTAAACATTTTGAATTATTAATTTTTAAAATAAAACAAATTGCTTTAAATTAATTTAATAATAATAAGTTGTATAAATTTTAAATTTAATATTAAATTTTATTAATTTATTGAAGTTTTTGAATTAGAATTTTAAAAGAAATGTTTTTAGTTTAATAAAACTTGGTAAAGGCAGATCAACCATGAACAGTTTATAAGTAATTTATTAGCGGGTTAACCACAAACTGCGCATACAGAGGCTCTTTATGTTTTTTTAAAACTGTAACGCTATTCATATTGATTATATTTTTGTGTATTTAATTAAAAACACATTTTTATAATTTTGTAATATGCGTGGCCGCTCTTATGCTAACGTAATTCCGTCTTTTCGTCCCCACATATGAGATCAAATGAGTTCTGCTGGAAATTGTGGTAGAGATTCCAGACCTCCCAGTGCACACTTTCCTTAAACATTGAGTGGTTTGTGTAGAACCATCATGTGGCTCAATAAACAGATTACAAATCATAATTAATAACAATACTTTTTATTAATAAATATAACTTTTAATATATATAATAAACATAATTAAAAGCTTATGTTAACACTTGCATAAACAATTTTATTAGTAATTGTACAAATGTGATTTATTCAAATAAATAATAATAATAATAATATATGTTTGTGCGTGTGTGTGTATGTGCGTTTGTGTTAGTTAATTAGTATGTTTGTTTTTATTTATAATATAGAATTTTAGCTTATTATATTAATTTTTTCAGTTGTTCAGACAAAATAATTTTTATAACATAAATTTTTAAAAACAATATAAATAATAGAAAATAAACTGTATTTTAAAATTAGAGTATTTTTAAAGATTTTGAAAAATTATTTTAAGTAATAATTGGCGTCCGCCCAGGTGTTTAAAAAAAGATATATTTATAAATTTCAACTTAATTAAAGCAATTTATTTGTTATGTTAATTTTTATTTTTAGTTTAATTTAAATTTAATAATAACAATTTTTTCATATTAAATTAGCATTAAAAATATCTGATTAACTTTTTGAATTTTAAATAAAAATAATTTATATTTGTTTTACACTAAAAACAAATGTTTTAAAATATTATTATTACTATGGATACCATTTTGGATATCATTATGAATACCAAATATAATTTATGGTTTTATGTTTAAAATTAAACTATAATAATTTTAACAGTTTAATTTATATAATATTTAATTTTATTTTCACAAATTTGTTACAATTTGAATAATACTAACCAAAAATATTTTATAAAAAAATTAAATTTAAAATTATTTTTAATCAAAATTTGTTTTTTTATTTGACGAATATGTTATGTGACAATGTATTAGATTAACCCATAAGTCTTTGCGTATTATTTTACAATTAATATTTTAATTATAATTAAATTTATATTTGAAAATCTGAGTAATTTATTTTGTTGACACACCTATCCATTACAAATATTTATCAAAATATTTTAAAATAATTATTTGTAACACATTGAAATTTTTGTTCAAAGTCAATTTAATCATAAGCTATAAAAATTTATTTTGTTTTTAAAACGAAAACTAAACATGCTAAAATAAAAAATTAACTTGACAAATTGTAATACTTTCAAATACACTTAAAAATATAATAAATTAATTTTAATTAAAATTTATTTAAAAATTTTACAACAATAATATAGCTTTTAATAAACTTTGTCATAGTTGATTAAAAATTAATTTAAAATGTATAAAAATAATCAAAAATTATCTAGCAAGTTTAAAATTAACAACTTATTTGTTTTTTAGAAATTGCAAGTTGAAGGAACCTAATTATGTAATTTAAAAAAAATTAAATTAGATTTTTTAGATTGCAATTTTAAAACAATGAATAATTTTTTATTTTTAAACTAACCAATTAATATTTGACTATTTTTATACATGCTAAATTAATTTTAAATCAAATATAACAAAGTTTATTAAAAACTATATTTTTACTGTAAAATTTTCATAAAAAATTTTATTAAAATTATTTTATTATATCTTTATTGGTATTTAAAAGTACTATAAGTTGTCAATTTAATTTTTTATTCTAGCATGTTTAGTTTTCATTTTATAAACAAAATAGTTTTTATAGAATCTGATTAACTTAATTTTGAATAAAATTTTAATGTGTTACAAATAATTATTTTAAATTATTTTGATAAATATTTGTTGTGTAAATGTAAGTCAACAAAATAAAATAATCAGATTTTTAATTATAAATTTAATAATTATTAAAATATGAATTGTAAAATATATAATACGCAAAGACTAATGAGTTAATCTAATATTATTGTCAGCTATAAGAAAAACTTGAGCTGTTTAAACTTAATGTAAAGTAATTGTTTATGATTGTTGTTAGATAATTCTATTAAATATAATATATTTGTTCAAGTTTAAACATTTTTTATTTAAAGTAAAAATAAAATACTATTTTATATAATACAATTTTAAATAAAAAAAATTGTAAATTAAACATTTGTTAAAATTCTATCCATAATTAATTTGATTTATTTTTTTTATAAATTATAATACTAAAATTAAACTAATTTTCTATAATTTTCATACATAATTTTATGAATAAACATTTTTAACCAGTTTTGAATAAATATAAAATTTTGAAATATAAACTAAAATCGAATACAACTTAATGTGAAGCTACGGTGAAGCCTTCTACCCAAAAATATAAAAGTTTAGAAAATTTAAATCAAATTTACTTTATAATTCTTTAATTTATAAATAAATTTTAGTTTAAAATGCAAATTAATTTTATTAAATTTTTATTGATTATTTGATAATTTAATATGTTCAAATTTAAAAATTAAATTTCCATACCCATATTATAGTCCAAAATAATTATTTTAGCTTTTGTTGAATAATTTATAAAATCTAAAATATTTGTTGCAGTTTGCATTTATTAGATTAGCATTAAATAAATGTAAGTAAAAAAATTTAATTTAATATTTACATCAAATTTTAAATAAAAGGCAAAACTAATTTGACAATCCCAAAAAAACCCCAATCAAACAATCTCTATCTATCAACCCCTACTAAACAACTTCTAATTCAACAACTTCCATTTAAACAACTTTTATCAAACAACCACTACTAAACAACCCATAAACTAACAAACCCTAAATTAGCAATCTTTATTGAACTACTCTTACTAAACAACACTTATTTTAACACGGTGGTGGCCCTCCAGTTATGTGTTGAGACCGTATGACTCTCCGATGACAGTGTAGTGTAAGTTGCGTCGTCGGCTAGTGCCATGCTTTCAGTGCTATTTTTAATGTAATCTATATATCGGTAGTCAATGTAAGATTTCCTCTCAATCGGAGAGTAGTTATTCTAAATCATATTAACACTAAAGATATATTTAAATTTCAATAAACTCAAATTAGCTTTAAATTATTTAATTCGAAACACAAAAACATTAATACAATTTAGTCATTCGTCTCTCTAGGTAGTGTGACATTAAAGTTTTCATTAAATATCGGTTTGAATAATAATAATCTCTATTTTAAAAATTCTATATACTTTAAATTTTAATTCAATATTAAATCTGGTGACAATATAAATTATATTCATTTTTATTAAAAAACAAATTGGAAAATTTTATAGGTTTTAACATGTTATAATTTTATTTGCATGCATAATTATTATGCCAAGGCCAAATATTCTAGTGCCGTAATTTTAATATATTTGGCCACACATTTATTTTTATTTAATTATGTTATTTTTAATTTGTTAAAAATTATTTACAAATTTTGATTTTAAATTTAATTAATAATTAGTTTTGATCTTTTAATAATTAAGAATTATAAAAATAACCAAAATCATTATAATTAAACATCTATAAAATAAAAATAAAATAATTAATTTTTAAATAAAACTTTTTGAATTTAATTTTTGTTTTAATAATTTAAATTCTTAAATTTAATTTTTTATTGCAAATTTTTTACAAATTATTTTTTAGAAAAATATTTATACATATTTATAAATATTTATATTTATATTTATATACATATTTATACATTTTAGTTTATCGAATCAAATTAATGTTATTAAAATAAAAAAAATTTAAATTAATTTAAAAATTTTTTTAATTTATTTATTTAATATCTATTTGAAGATTGAACCACTGTTTAACTCATTTACAAAAAAGTGAATTTTTGAATTTTTTTTTATATTTTGAAGTTTATATTATAAAATCTATATTTTCCGGTTCTCCGACAAGTTTGATTTGTTTTTATGTCAAACACTATTTGAGAAAACTTTAAACCGAAACCGTTAATTAAATTATTAATGAATATTATTGGTTTATATTTAATATATTATCGTTTTCTAAATTATTTTTAAAGGTCAAGTTTAATTTATTTAGAGGTGGTTAGTCAAATTAATTTTAAATTAATTTTTTAACAAAGGAATGTTGAATATTACAATGAATAAAATGATATTTGAAAAATTTTTAAATTATACAAACTGTTTATTTTAAAAAATAATTAAATACAAATATTTTAATTTTTCAAAATTTTACTAGAAATAATTTTGCTAAATATTACAATTTTAAAAGTGTAATATTTCTTATGCTTATAAATAAGCATTAATAATTGTTTTTGAACAAACAAAATATTATTAATTTTATTTTATAATATTTATATTAGTTATAATTTTAGATAAGTTTAATAGCGGTTTTCTAAGAATATCTTAACAAATATTACATTCACTGATCAATTGTAATATAAGTTTTAGAATTTTAACTTTTTATTGATTTAAGTAATTTTATAGTAATTAAATATTTAAGCAATTAGCTTATTTAATCAAATTATTTATTTTTAAATATAAAATAGTACAAATACAATTTGACAAACAAAGATACAATACAATTATAAAATAAATCAAAAGAATATTAATTCATATAAAATTTAAAATTGCAACTAGATTAATTTATAGTATAATTTAGTTTTAAATAAAAAACAGAAAATATGTAAACTTTTTCAAAATAGTAAATTTAGATTAAAAATCATAAAATAAAACATTTTTTATACCAGTTAAGTTTATTTTGAAAAAATTTAAATTGGTGTGATTGATTGTTTCCAAAATATTTATTTTAGTTAATGTTGAATAATTTTATTAATACTTATATATTTGTTACAGGTTAAAAATTTTATATTATTTTTATTAAAACTAAATTTGTTTATTATTTGTTATTATTCTAAATTCTTATTATTTGTAAAATGATATACTTTAAATAAAATAAAATAAAAAAATTTAATTTAATATTTAAAAAAATATTTGTATTAATAGTATTTAGTTAATCATTGACGCTATAATTAATAGTCGCAAACAAAATAACAAACTTTATATAAATTAATTAAAACTTGATTGACGTGTAAACTTGTGATTAAACTCACCAATTCATTGAAATTTAAATTCGATCACAAAAAAAATTAAATTTTTGTGTTTATAAATCAATTGTGTTATAAATTTAATTAAATTGTTTATAGATTATAAATATTTTTACATTTGTAAATTTAAAAAAATAATTTAAAGTTTTGTTACAATAATATTTAAAAATTAAATATACTAATAATTTATTTTATTTTATTTTAAAGCGAAATTTACAACATTGTAGGCCAATAATAAAATTTTTACACAAATAATGAAATATAATAAATACCAAAAATAAACAAAATGCAGTTGAAGTTTTGTATAGAAATCTTTTTATTTTACAGTTAATTTAATTTAAATATAAAATGTGTAAACTGTAACAATAGGTTTAGTTTTAATATGTACATTACAAAAATAACTAAAATAATTATTTTGAAATGAATAACACTTTTTAATATGTTAAATATTGTTTTTAAATTAAAAGATTACCTTGTTCTAGCAACAAGAGTTAAATAAAAAAATTTACATTTAAAAAAAATTAATTAATATATTTTAAAATATTAGTCCTAAATTTGTTTAAAAACATTTGCTGTTGTGACAAATTATTCTTGTATACTAAAAGCAGAATTTAAACGAGTTTTATCGGTTTGTTTAAAACGGGAATTTTTATACTAATATTATAGATCTTATCAAAAGACAACTTTTTGCCGTTGGAACCATATTTTTAAAAAATTTAGTTTTTAAGTTATTTAATATTAAATTTCTGACTTCAATAGAAATTTGGCCAAAATTCCAATTTTAAAAAATTATTTCAACCTTCATCCATGATTTAATTCCTCATAAAATTTTTTTGGAACAATCTATTAAGAATAAAGAAGTTTTTAAACTGTGTCTTTAAAAGAGTTCACGAGATTTTTTGTATTTTTTAAATATATTTTTATATTGCAAAGTGTGGACTAGATAGGTTTCTTTGAGTAAGCGAAATAAAATGCCTAATTATTGTAAATTTTATTGTAAATGCCTTATAGTTAATATTGTTATATGCAATATTTATTTTTATGTGAAAACGTCCGTTAAATGTGAATTAAATATTATTAAATTTCACATGTTAAAAACTTTATTTTGTATTCAAAACATTTGTGCACATTTTTTTTGTCAAAAATAATCTTTGTTTGATTCAAATATTAAACTTTTGGCATTATTAAACATTTTAAATTAAGTTTAATCTTTTAATTAGTTAAGATTCAATTATTTTTAATTTTAAAATTATTAAGATGTGTATTTTTGAAATTTATAATACAAGGTGTTTTAACTTTTTGTCATTTTGTTCGCAATTTTTTATTCTAAACAATTTCTGCTAATATTTAATATTTTAAATTCTTGTAATTCATATTAAATTTTTGTAAAAATTAACATTAGAGCAATATCTGTCTGCACATTAATATTTATATCAAGTTAATATCAGAAGAGTTATACAAAATAATAATTTTCAAATAAAGTTATTTTTATTTAAAAATTTGAAATTCAAATAAATATTCGTAACTACAATAATTTATTTAGAATAATGTGGATATTTACTTAGACATTAGTATATTCAAGTTTAATAGATAATTATTTAATAGATTTATTTTTTATTAATAAAATAAAAATTAATTTTGATAAATTTTATTTATTATAAAATAATTTAAATAAAAATCAAATTTAATTTTCAATTAATCATTAATAAAAATAAAAATTATGTTTTAGCTAAAACTTATTTAACAATTAGATTAATATTTTTAATTACGCATAATAAATGAATTTAAATAGAATTAAAATGTGTAAAACAAAAATATCTTGTTTCATACGATTTCGTAGTTATTCCCCAAAATATAAAATTCTGTTTATTAGTTATAATTTTATTAATATATAAATAATTTTTACAGTTTGAAAATTTAAGAATTTAATAATATATTTTATATCTAAATATTACAGTTGTTACGGGTTATATAATTTTTTTGTAATTAATCATTTAGAATTATTAATTTTTAAAATAATGATTAGTTGATTTAAATTATTTTAATATTAATAAACACTATAAGTACTATAGGTTTTAAATTTAAAATTAAATTATAGTAATTTAATAAAGCTTAGTAAAGACAAATCAACCATATTCTTTAATTTATATTTTAGTTAAAAACTTATTTAAATGTTAGTTTAAGTAAATTATATTATGAAAATTGAATTGATATCAAAAAAGTTATATAATTTTGAAAATTATAGTTTGATTAGTTTTCAATCGTGCGAATACTTTTTACATTGAGTGTAATATTATTTTGAGATGTTCCGGACTACAACTATAGCAACTACATTTTTATAAATACATACATTAAAATGTAATTTTATATATATAATATGTTTATAAACATATAATATTTTTGCCAAAACCAAAAATTCGCAGAGTTTGGATACAAAAATAATTTGAAATATACTGAAACTATTGATTAAAATTTATTTAGATTAATATTTTATGTAAAATAAAAATATATTGATAATATTTCTCTATAGTGCAGTTCTTGAAAATAAAATTGTAATTTCAATAATCAAAATTGATTGTTAAATAATTATACGTATATTTTTTGCTTAAAATAAAAAAAAATAAATTGTAATTTATTTTTATATATAAAAAAAATTTTGTTTAAAAATGTAAATTATTTGTTATTTGCCTGTTGCAGCCGTGACAAGATATGTTGTAAGATTATTTTCCAATATAATTATTTTATATATTGTTAAATAGTCATATTAAGCTTAATTTATTTGTTGCAGTTTACAAATTTTAATTTACATTAGTAGTAGAAAAACTAGCACTCCAGGCCAAAAATATTTCCGGCAGACAAAATGTAGCGAAAATCAAAAACCACCT